>JAODAL010009610.1:0-109697 GCA_025379985.1 Phyllomedusa bahiana | reverse complement strand
AAGGGAAGGGGCCCCGGTAATTGGGTTTTTTTTCCCGGGCGCGTTCTATATAAGTGTTCACCAGCACTTCCGCGGATCGCGTTGCCCCGACCCATAGAGAAAGGTTCCAAAAAGTGTACCCCTGCTTTACCGGTACCAGACCCCGCTACGTTTCCGACTCCAAAACCTCTGCCGCCTGCCCTGACCTTTGCCGCCCACAACCCGAACCATTGCCGCCTGCCCTACCTTTGCCTGCCCCAGACACGATTCCCCGGACTATGTTCTGACCACCTGTACCTCGCTGCACCGAAGCAAGTCCGTCGGGGGGGACGCCTGGTAGCCTCCGCCTTTTTAAAACAATCCACCCACTTTGCGGCGGGCTCTGGGAAACCGGGGGGCTCTTAAATTCCTTTCCCCCGGGCGTGGCTTAGCGACCATCGCTGCGGTGGCCCCGGGCGGATCCCTACCCAGGTCACAAAAGGGATAATACACACGGATGTCACAGTACAGAGATAATACACAGGTTTCCCCACAGTAGGGGATAATCAGTGTGTCACGTACGGGTAATACACACGGGATGCACAGTCAGGAAAATATCACGTGATGTCACGTACAGGGATAAGGGAAAAAAGTGAGTCACAGTACAGGAATAATACCATTGAGTCACAGTACGGGAAAAAACACAGTGATTACAGTACGGAAATAATCACATGATGTCACAGACGGGATAATAAACCGGGATGTCAAGTACAGGTATACACATGATGTCACAGAAAAGGGATAATACCACGTGATGTCACAGTACGGGGGGATTCCTGCTTTGCCGGGTCGGGGAAAACGCTTCTCCCTCTGTTTTGGGGGGGGAGAGCTCCCCAAATGAGACGGTTTTCCTAAAGCCCCCCCCTGGATAGGAGCGGGGGGTCGGGATTCCCATACGGCCCAAAAGGAAAGTTTCTGAAAGTGGGGGGAAGAATGCTTCGCGCCCTCCCCGCAGATGGATGTAGGTTCGGTAGCGGACAATGTTGAAGAGGCGCGAAAAGCAGAAGAAAAAGATATTGATGAGAACCCCGGGATGCAGGGAAGGCCCCTCGGGTTTGAGAGTGACACCGGAAGACCAGAGGGGAAAGGCAAAGATTTTTAAGGCGGCCCAGAGAATTTTTTAAAAACCCCGCCCAAAAACAGCGGTTTCCGGGGGGATCTTTCAAACATCCCGCCAGGTAACGATGCATGAGGAGAGTGGAGCGGTGCCGGAGGTGAGCGGAGCGGTGCCGGAGGAGAAAGGAGCGGTGTCGGAGGTGATCGGAGCAGTGCAGGCGGCGAGGATCGCTGCGGGGATCTGAGTGGGGTTCACTTGAGTGCGCCCCTGTCTCTTCCCATGGCTCCCGCAGCCTCAAGCCAGGTCAGAGATTCTTGCGGCGTCAGAGTCCGTTGCAGGGATCGGAGCGGGGTTCACGCAGGTGCGCCCTTGTCTCTCCCTGTAGCTCCCGCAGTTGTAGGCAAAACTGATGGTGTTGGCGGCAGCGGGGTTTGGAGCAGGGTTCACGCCGTTGCGCTCCTGTCTCTCCCTGTGGCTCCCATAACCCTAGGAGACGCCGGTGGCAGCGGAGTTTGCTGCGGGGATCTGAGCGGGGTTCATGCGAGTGCGCCCCTGTCTCTCCTCATAGTTCCCGCGGCCAAAGGCAGTATCCATAGCGAACAATGCTTAATAAGTGAAAAAAATTTTGGCGAAAGAAAAAGAACTGTCCCTGCATTGCAACAATGTTGCTGAAGATAACGCCACAGAGATTTGAATGAGGAAAGACCTGATGCCCCCTGGCACTAGTAGAGAAAGGTTAATTTCACCCCTGTTTAAAAGGAACGTTTTTTGTATTCCTGGTTTGGCGCTGCTGCTGATGGATCATGCCCTACTGCCGGCAGCATGTGCTATATTTTCGGCAGCTCTGGCTCTTTTGCAAAATCTGTTGCCGGCAATTTTTCATTTAATCCTGCTGACTGCAATCCCTGTCTA
Organism: Phyllomedusa bahiana; assembly: GCA_025379985.1. Lineage (NCBI taxonomy): Eukaryota > Metazoa > Chordata > Amphibia > Anura > Hylidae > Phyllomedusa > Phyllomedusa bahiana. The sequence goes on along the minus strand of JAODAL010009610.1, from coordinate 107,710 downwards.
GATGAGGGCGCGAGCCAAATCGTTAATATAGCCTGAAATGTGGCAAAAGTGCATCTGTAAAAGGGAAGAAAGGTTTTATAAAGTCACCCCATTTAGAATAGTAAGAAAAATACAGAATAAGTCTCGCCCCAGTCAGTATCTAAAAGAAATGCCCTCATTATTTTTAAAAGATTGGGGCAATTAATCCAGGGAGGACCCAACTATCTTTTCTTCTAGGATAGCCTTCTTTTTAAGGGGAAAATGAGGAATGTGGTTTGAACGTTTTAACCGTAAGACAACAAAAAATGAGGAACTGAAATTTAAAAAAAAGTGTAGGGGTAAAAAGCGAAAAGAAGTTAAAAAAAAAATAAATAAGGTAAACGAGGAAATCAAAAAACTAACGAAAACGTTAGAAGCGAATATTAGAAAAACAGTGGGGTTTTCAAAGAAAAACTCATAAATGAAACTAGATTTAAAGAGATGTTAGGTCACAAACAACGATGGGAGGAGGTGGTAGAAGAAGAAGAAGAAGAGGAAGAGGGAGAAGAGGAAAGTTTAGAGCCAGAAGAAAGTTTAGAGCCAGTGGAAGGAATGGAGGAGGATAACGCATCCCAGGACCCCATTATAGATCCGTAACCACAAATTGGCCAGGGGCGGGAACATTTGTCAAGGGTCCCAATCCAGCTAGTGGAACCATCTCAGGCAGATAGTGGGATTCCTGCTCAGCAAGCAGGGCCCCAAGAACTAGGGGAGGACATGGAAAATCAGAGTCTGGGCGGGATGGAAAGCCCAGGTGGAATGCTCTTGGAGCAAATAGTTAGGCTAGAGTCCCCAGTTAGCCTGCAATCATTCGCCTTTGGGAACAAGTTTCCCGAGGAAAAAGGAAAGAGAAAAAAGGGAAGCGTAAGAAGGTTGCTGGGGAGAGCACTCGGTTAGTGTTCGGTCCCATCCCGGGTGTTTTTCATATTACCCCAGCAAATCCTGGGAAAACAGAGGCTAGGAAAACTGGATCTGACCCTGAGGCAGAGGGGGAAGAAATGGAGGCGAGCTGGGGATCAAGATGTGGGAGCGTAGAAAATATTCAAGAGGAAGGGTTAGACCTAAGCCATACCATAAGTGGAAAAAATGTAGACCAGATTGTGGAAAACGCAGACAAAGAGGTCGGTCCAGGGTTGAATATGGGGGCAAATGTGGGTACAAATGGTGTGAATGAAGGGGAGGAGGGAGGTTGTGGAACAAATAAAGGGGTGAATGCGAGAATGAATGTGGGGGTAAATGGGGAATTGAATGGAGTGAATGATAAGATAAGGGAAGGAAAGGGAACAGGAACAAAAACCAATACAAATATGAGTCATGGTTCAGGTGGAGAGGAAAGCACGTCATATAAAAGGGGTGAAGGGTGCTGGTCCACCACCTCCTCCGGCCACAGGGGGGACCCCATTAGGTCCCTCTACCTCGGGTACGGATGGAGGCCGGAGCTATGCCAAAGTAGCGGCTGGGGGGGGAGGGGGGTTCTGGGCTGCCACCAATCACAGGTAGCGAGGAGAACCAGCGTCGTTTTCTGGAGGCTCTGAGAAATGGGGAGGAATCGGTCACCATAGAGGGCAGGGAAACACCGTTGTCCTTTTGGATGGAGAGGCATGGGCTCTCCGCCTTCCGAGAACAAAGGACAGGAGAGGGGGGGGGGGGCAAGCCCCCTCCTACAGCCAGACAGGGGGTGCCCAGAAGGAACGTGGTATGTCTAAAATGGGTTGGCAATGATGCTAGTCACCCTAGGGCAAGGGTGGTGGAGCTCCTGTTTGGGATGGGTTTCAGGACGATTGACATCTTTGCCCTGATCCACCCTTCTGGGTCCCCTATATACGACATTAGCTTCGTGCGGGCCGAGGGACTAGAGCTCTTTTGGTCTCATCACGAAGTTAAGAAGTATACGTCCGAGTGGCTGGATTTCGATGCCCAAGCGATATCCCGCCAGAATCACATTAAGAAAGTGACCATTTTGACTAGTAACGAATCCCTTTCTTATGTAAACATCGAAACCTGGTTAAGCAGATACAGAGAGGTGACGCAGATCCCAACTAAGATCAGGGATGAACACGGCATCTGGTCAGGGGCCTGGACCTTTATGGTCAAGTTGAAGGTATCAGGTAACACCGTCACCCACATTCCATCCTCCGCTTTCTTGGGAAGAGATCGAATCCTGGTTTTCTACCAGGGGCAGCCGAAGCTCTGCCACAGGTGCGGCGACCCCACACATTTTAGTGCGCAATGCAAGGCGCAGGTGTGCGCAATGTGTGGGGAAATAGGCCACCAGGCCGCATCATGTGGTAGGATTCGCTGCAATTTGTGTGGTGACTTTGGTCACCCCTTCAGACACTGCCCTCGTTCTTTCACCAACCTAGTGTCCTCAAGGCAAGGACATTGGGAGAGAGGACTATAGGGATAACAGCAGTAATGGTGAGAGAGCAGAGGGGCCAATGATAAAGAAAAAGAAATCGGCAGCACAGCTGAGGCGCATGGAGGCCCGCAGAAGGGAGAGAGAGGGGGCCCCACAGACCCATGCCGGGGGTTCCCAGAACTTCATCCCGGATGCAGTCTCCGGGACCGAACAATCTGATGCCCTGAGGGAAGGCGATATGGAGGAGGAGACCAGGAGGATAGAGAGAGAGGAGGAGGCCGCTCTCCCAGCAGCTTCTTATCACTCAGAGAGTGCTGAGAGTGGCGGAGAAAAGCGGCCCACAGAACGGGGTGCAAGAAAGGGGAGGGAGAAAGAGAGGGAGAGGGCAGGCGCCTAGACCTCACTGGAGTGGGACCACTCCATCCCCTTAACCCTGAGTAGCCAGGTGCCGTGTAAAGGAAGGCAGGGTAAACCCCCCCTCTGACCGAGACCTCAAATAGGTACCGTGTACTCGAAGACCTTTCCCCTTCTTCAGGGGAGGAGGAGGACGAGGGCGGGGTGCCAAAAAGGGCAAGGGAGCCTCCAGGGAGCGGCGTTGGAAGTGCCGCTGGGAGCCCTATAAAATCTAAAGGGAAGGACACTGGGCAGAATAGATGTAGAGGTGGTGGTGGTGGTGGTAAGGAAATAGGTGACGGTGGTGGAGGCAAAAAAGTAGATAGGGGTGTTGTAGGAATGGATGTCTCCGTCAGTCTGAAGAGACTGAAACCTGTAGTCTCTGATGAGGACGCAGACGGAGGCATTGGCAAGAAGAAGGCTATTGAGCTTGTTCATCAATGATGGCGGCACCAACTCCGTTGACGCTGGCCAGTATTAATGTGGCCAGCGTAAAATCAAATGTGGCTAGATATACGGTGTTTGATTTCCTCAGCCATGTTGAAGCTGATGTTTTCTTCTTGCAAGAGACCAGGTTAACGGATCAGGCAGATATGAGGAAGGCGAGAAGAGAATGGCGAGCAGGGCCTTCTTACTGGTCTCTTGCTGCCGAGCCATATTCCGGGGTGGCGGTACTCTTTACCGCAGAGGTTGAATGCAGACGGGTGATCGAGCTCGAAATGGGGAGGTGTCTGATCTTAGATGTCCACGTGAGGGGACAGGAGCTCAGGCTCATAAACATCTATGCTCCCCAGAGTGCCTGGGATAGGAAATGTCTCTTTACGAGGATTAAGCCTTTCCTTTTTACGAGCCGGCAAGTCATCTTTGGCGGAGATTTCAATACCGTCACGAGATCTCAAGATAGGGGAAGTGCCAGAGGTGTGGCTCATGATGGCGTCGCACTGAATAGAATAGTTAGTGAGGCTCGTCTGGAGGATGTCCACATCAGGCACACCCCAGACCACAGAGGGTTCACTTATCATAGAGGTAGTGAGATTAGGTCCAGGATAGATAGGTTTTATTTAAAGGAGGACGCTGTCTCGTCACCGTTATCGGTGGTTATCCTACCACTGTATGATTTTATTTTCTTTGAATGTTGCAGAGACTCCCCGCATGCAGGGCCGCCGATAGGGGGGTACAACCAGTACTTCCGTACCGGGCCCGGTCAGAATGTGAAGCAAGGGGGGGGCCCGCTGCCGTCGGCAGGTACCGCCCCCTTGCTTCATTATAAATGGTAGAGAGAAGAGGCCACAGGCCTATTCTCCCTACCATTATATATCCCTAACTGCGCCCCGGCGCTGCAGGGGCCCGGCGCAAAATAAGGTGGAGAGGAGGGTCCAGCGCTATTGAGGGGAGGGGCCCGGCGCTGCGAGTCACGCTGCGCACCATCTCTATCATTTAACTGTAACTTACTTCTTCTTCAGAGCGCAGCAGCTCCTGACTGAGCAGCCGGGCGGCCCCTCCTCCTTTCTCCGGCCGTGGGCGGGCCTCACTGATTCAAATGATCGCGCTTCCTGCCCACAGCCGCAGAAGGAGGAGGGGCCGCCCGGCTGCTCAGTCAGGAGCTGCTGTGTCTGAAAAAGAAGAGTAAGTTACAGTTAAATGATAGGATGGTGCGCAGCGGGACCGCAGCCCCGGGCCCCCCCCCTCAATAGCGCTGGACCCCTCCTCTCCACCTTAGTTGCTCCGGGCCCCTGCAGCGCCGGGCCACTTAGCAATCCTGTGGGGGCCCCCATAAGGCCCTGTAGTTTGTGGGGCTCCATAAGGCCCCTGTAGTTTGTGGGGCCCTCATAAGGCCCCTGTAGTTTGTGGGGGGCCATTCAAGGCCCTAAATGTTATGGGGCCCCTGAAGGTTCTGGGGGCCCATTCAGGGCCCATAAATGTTTTGGGGCCCCTGAAGGTTGTGGGGGCCCTGTTCAAGGCCCCTGAATGTTATGAGGCCCCCACAAACTACAGGGGCCTTTAGGGAAAGCCCCACTATATACAGGGCCTTATAGGGGCCCACAATATACAGGGGCCTTATGGGGACCCCCACAGGGGACGGGAAGTGGCCCGGCGCTACTGGCCACTTGAAATAGATCACTGTGGTGCACAGCGTGACTCGAAGAGTGGGCCTCTCCCCTTAGTAGCGCCGGGACCCCCACTCCATCTCGTTGCACTGGGGCCACTTCCCAGTCCTGTGGGGGCCCCCATAAGGCCCCTGTATATGTGGGGCCCCTATAAGGCCCTGTATATAGTGGGGCCCCCAAAAGGGCCCCCTGTGTTTGTGGGGGCCTCATAACATTCAGAGGCCTTGAACAGGGCCACACAACCTTCAGGGGGCCCCAAAACATTTATGGGCCCTGAATGGGGCCCCCCACAACCTTCAGGGGGCCCCATAACATTTAGGGGCCTTGAATGGGCCTCCCACAAACTACAGGGGCCTTATGAGGGCCCCACAAACTACAGGGGCCTTTTGGGAGCCCCACAATATACAGGGGCCTTATGGGGACTCCCACAGGACTGAGATGTGGGTCCCGGCGCTACTAAGGGGGAGAGGCCCACTCTTCGAGTCACGTTGTGCACCACAGTGATCTATTTCAAGTGGCCAGTAGCGCCGGGCCACTTGCCAGTCCGGTGGGGGGCCCCCCATAAGGCCCTTGTAGTTTGTGGGGCCCCATAAGGCCCCTGAGGTTGTGGGGCCCCATAAGGTTGTTAGGGGCGGAAGCGATGGTGTTGGACAGGGGGGTGAAGTTGAAAAGGGGGGGGGTTTAAGTGGGGGGGGGTTGATGGGGGGCCCGGGTTGTTTTAGGTGGGGGGGCCCTCGAAATTTCTGGGGCCCACCCCTGCGCTGGAAAGGGGTTATGGAAAGTTAATTCTCACTCTGGAAGAAGCGGGATTAGAAATCCTTTGATTTTTCCGCAGAGCCAGTTTCCTTTACGGCTTTTGCAAAAGTAAGTTGAGTGGTGGGAAATTTTAAAAAAGGGCGGGGGTTCTTCGCAGCCTCAAACCTCAGAAGCTTAACAGGTACCCCCTGTATCAGAGTGAGGAAGAAAACTGAACATTTATTTCTTGATGGAGGTGACGTGTGGGGGTCTCCAGATTTAAAAGCCTTGCTCAAGGGGTGTCAGTATGACAGCAGCCCCTTTGGGTTTTTGAGAGGGATTCGGCAGGTCCCCGCTCCCCGCCCTTAAGAAACTGTAGGTGTCGGTTGGTAGTAAAATGTAAGGGTTAAGGTTAGTACGGGGTTCTCGGGGGAAGTCCAGTTCAGAATTTGGGAAAAAACGTTTAGGTCGTTCTCTTCCCCTTTTGGCAAAGAGAGCTAATCGAGAAAAATTTTTTGGCTTTCTGGGAAAGCATTCCCGAGCAGAGTGACCCCTTTTGAGGATTTGACAGGCATGATTAGGAGGGGGAAAGTAGAAGTGGTATTGAGGCTTACCCTCAAAAAGCACTGGCCCAGATGGTTTAAATCTGAGTTCTATAAGCCTTTGGAAACCCCTTGGGGTAAATTTTGGGCCGAGGCATAAATGAGTGCTATCTGGTACTCTCCCCAGGTCAATGAGGAGGTCAGCTTGATCATTGTAAAAGGGGTTTTGGACCGTCTCGATGAGAATGGGCCCCATGTGCTCTCATTGTGGACAGAAAGATCCTGGCAACAGGCTGATAAAGTTTGCCTCTGCGCTCCTTTCTTCGGCCCAGCACTGTTCAGTTCCGGTTCGTAGCACGTTGTGAGCCCTGGTGTGTGGGGCTGGGAGCGGGGCGAGCGGGGCCGGGAAAGGGGGTTTACATGTCCTGGCCCAGGCAAAAGCTTTTGATCGAGTCAACATGGTCCTTGGTCCCCTCCTGGATATTGCCCCCAAGGGGGTTTGTAAATGGTTAAAGACATTATACAGGGGGTGAGACCCTTTACTTTTTAACGGTTGGATTGGTCGGCCTTTCGAGGTTGGGTCTGGGGTCGTCGGGTGTCCTTAAGTCCCTTGCTATGTGTGTTTGCGATCGACCCCTTCCTTCTAAGACTAGATTGTGGACCGTTGGCGGGGGTGGGGATGGGTCTGTGGGCCTCAGCGTCCTCCTTGAGGGTTGTAGCCTATGCAGACGACGTGACTTGTTTGTTCTTCCTGGAGGACCCGGATTGGGTGATGTGGGAAAGGGAAAAGTTACTGGGGCACCCGGGGTCCAAGGTCAAGGGAAAAGTGTAAAACCCTTTTGCTGGGAGCGGGGAAACCAACTTTTGGTTTTCCCGGCACCTTCCTTCCCTCAGGAAAATTAAGTTTTTGGGCTTTGAATTCGGCCAGAGTGATTCCGGGAAAAAATGGGGGCAGCTAAACAATGCTGCTCGAAATTATTATTAGGCAGTGTGTGCATTTTGCCGGGTTTTTCTCTGGGCAGGATCTATAGTCATTTTTCCAGATTTTTATGGGGGACAGACTTCCCCTGATAAAAAGGAGGTGAAATCCCGTACGGGGATAGGGGGGTTAGGTATTTTAAAACCCCGTGGTTTTTTTTAACCAATCCTTTATTAAGATCAACATACCCCCCTTTGGGAGAGGGCTTCCTCGTGGGTAGTCTCCGTTGGGAGTGCTTTCAGTTCCCACTTCCGGGAAAGGGGAAGTCAGGGGGTGGTGAGGTTTTCCGGTGTCAGGAACAATACTTCCCGGCTTCGTTCCCTGTCTGAAGACCATCGCCGGGTGGGGTTGGGGGGACGGAGATAATGCCCCGGGCCCAGGAAATCCCGGGTGAAAGGGTTTTGTTCTACTTTCAGAAAAAATTTGGCCCCTAAAAGATTGCCAGGTCGGGATTGGGTTTTGGGGTTACGTTTATTAAATTCATTGGATCCCGCAGAAAGTTTGGGATAGGACCTGGGTTGTTTCCATGGAAAAGTGCATGTGAGGGGGAAAATGTAAGTTTTTAAAAAACCCCGGAGGAAAAAATTTTCCCCGGGAGGAGTTGGTAGCGCTGGAAAGCATGTGCACTTCCTCCCCCTTTTTCCCTACAATCAGGGTGTAAAAAAGGGTGGGCGCTTCCCATGGGTTGGCGGGTTTGGCAACCCTCTCCTATGCGGAGTGGGTTTATGGAGCTTCAAACCCCCTGGTGGTGGGGGGCCCCATGCACTTTTTTGTAGCAGTTCGTGGTTAGGTCCCAACCTTGGTGTGCCGGTGTTTAGTTGGACGCGTAAAAAAATTTTCCAAAGGGTAAGGGTGGTTAGGACATCTTGGAGATTGGTAAAGGGTTTTGTTTGTGGAGTTTGGGGGCCGCGGGGGGCTCAACTCTATGGGGGGGATTGTCCTTTGGGGTTCCCTGCCCTCTTGACCTCGCCATCGGTGGTGGGCTAAGCTTCCCATAGATTTTTGTTTTGTTTTGTTTTCCTCTGGACGGTGAAAGGGCTTCGACATCGAACCGTGCCTTCTGAAGGTGAAGGGAAAGAGTAAGGTGTGGAGACGGTCACATATGGGGGTGTGTGTTTAGTGTGAATGTATGATTTTAAATTTGTTTTTTAAAAAAATAAAAAAAACACCGGTGGTTGTGATAGCACCCGTAGTGAATAGGTTAAAAAAATGGTATATAGTGTATAAAATGTGATAATATTTTAAAACAATGGTGTATAATATTGATTGGGGTTTCTGTATACAGCAAAGATGAGTTTTAAAAGTTTAAAATGTGGGGGGGGGTTAGTTAGGTTTTGTTGAGGGTTTTGGGGGGGGGAGGGAAAAAGAGTCTGATTTCTAGTGAATATGGAAAAAAGAACTTTGAATGCGGACTAAAGCAGAATCAGAACTCAGGTATAAGAACAGTGTGGGAAGAAAGAAAAAAAATTAGGGTAATATAGATAGATTGGGTGGGGGTTTTCATGGGGAGGGAGGATTGGGTTTGGCTCTTTAAGACGGACATAAGAACTTTTTGGGTTTTGAATTATGGAGCCGAAAAATCAGGGCATGGGTTGGAGAGGTTAGAAGGTTGTGTTATATTTATGTATATATTGTAAATTCTGTTATGGTTTAGGTAAAATAGTGGTGGGCAGCTGGGTTAGGTAGGAAAATATTGTTATAGTGTAAAATTTTGTTATAGGTGAAGGGGCATGAGTTGGAATGGAGGCCGCCCGGTTTTTTTCAGTTTAAGCTTTTGTTCATGTTCAGTGACATATGTTATGTATGGTTCCATCTTTAAAAAATAAAAAAAAGAGTCACGTACAGAGATAAAAGAAGTGATGTCCAGTACAGGGATAAAAGACGTGATGTCCCCAGTACAGGTATTACACCAGAGAGGCATGTTCGGGATAATACACAGTTTGCCCAGTAAAAAGTATAAAACACATGTGTCACGTCAAGGATAATGACAATGATGTCAAAGTACAGGATAATCACAAGATGGGCAAGTACAAGATAATCACAGTGTGGACAGTAAGGGGTAATCAAGTGATGCACGTACAGAAAAATACCGTGATTACTTTTCAGGAAATAACAGTGATGTCAATACAGGGATAATTCACAGTGATTTACAGTTGGATAATAAAAAGTGATGTACTTACGAGATAAACAAAAGTGATGTACGAACAGGAAAATTTCCAGTGATGTCACAGTCAGGGATAAAACCAAGTGATGTCACAGTAAAGGATAATACACAGTGATGTCACGTACGGGGGAATCCAGTGATGTCACAGTACAGGTAATAAAAAAATGATGTCACAGTACAGGGTAATACACACAGTGATGTACAGTAAGGATAATACACAGAGAGTCACAGTACAGGGTAATACAAAGTGATGTCACAGTAAGGGGTATCACGGATGTCACAGTTTCAGGTAATAAAAAAATGATGTCAAGTGCAGGATAATACCACAGTTTTTTGACCCGTACGGATAATGGACAGGTTTTCCAGTAAAGGGGAAATAAATGGCAATGTACAGTACAGTAATACACCAGTGATGTCACAGACAGGGAAATTCCGTGATGTACAGTACGGATAATCACAGTGTTTTTATGTACAGGGGTAATTTCCCGTGATGTCAAGTGCAGGATAAAACTAGTGATGTCACAGTGAGGGTAATACCACCAGTGATGCCCATAATATAATATTTCGTGATGTCACGTCGGGATAATGACAGTGATATCACAGTACAAGATTACACAGTGATGTCACAGTAAGGGTATTAAATAATTATGTCATGAAAGGGATAATACACAGTGATGTCCGTACGGGTAAAATACATAAAGATGTAATACTGGGATAATAACAGTGATGTCACATCTATAATACACAGTGATGTCAAAATACAGGCATAATAAACGTGATGTCACAGTACAAAGGATAATGCCCAAAGATGTCACAGTACAAGGATAATACACTTTAGTCACAGACAAGGTATGCACAGTGATGTCACGTACAGGGATAAATACACAATGATGTCCAGTAAAAGGGTAATAAATAAATTTTTCACAGTAAGGGATAATACACGTGATGTAAGTACAGTAAAATAAAGTGATGTCAAGTACAGGGATAATAAACAGTGATGTCACAGTTTCAAGGGTATTTCCCTTGTGTACGTACAAGGATAATCACAATGATGTCAGTAAAGGGTAATGCCCGTGATGTCACAGTACAAGGTAATACACAATGATGTAAAGTAAAGGAAAGCACAGTGATTTTTTCACGTAAAAGGATAAAACACAGTGTGTCAAAGTACGGGTAATACACGTGATGTCACAGTACAGAATTTACACAGTGATGCCGTAAGGGTAAAAAGACATGATGTACAGTACAGGATATTAACACAGGGAGGCTGTAAAGGGGAAAAAAAACGTTATGTCACAGTACAGTATTTACACGTGATGTAAAAATCAGGGTTTTACCGTGAATCCAGTACGAATAATACACAGGAGTCACGTACGGTAAAACACAGGATGTCAAATCAGGGAAAACACAGTGTGTCACATAAGAATAATACACAGTGATGTCACAGTACAGGATAATACCCCAGTGATTTCACAGTACAGGTTTAATAAAACATTTGATGCCACAGTAAGGATAATACTGTGATGTCCAGTACAGGATAATCACAGTGATGTCCCCCAAGTACGGGATAATACCACAGTGATGTCACTTACGGGCATAATACACAGTGATGTCCTTTACGGGGATAAAAACATAGTGATGAAACGGGGTTACAGGTTAATCCCTTTGTGATAATAGGGGATTTTTAAAAGACAGATAACTGTCTTTAAATTTAAAAGGGATAAAGGGTATTTAAGGGGCTAAAAAAAAAAATTTTTTGGACAAGGAGCAAAGCTATGTCGGGACATCGGGGAAAGGGTGTGTTGATATCAGCAAAAATCACTTTATGTTTTGCCCAATAAATTTTATAGACAAGTTTTCCCAAAGGGCTCCTTGTCCATTTTTTTTTTTAGTGCTTATTTTCCCGGGACCCCAATTTTTTTAAAGACATTTTATCTGTTTTTAAAATTATTCTTTTACTCCTACCTCAGCGTCCCTGTTGGGAATCCTAGGTGGGATCTTTCCGGGAGCGGGTTCCCCCTTAGGAAAAAAGCCCAACCCTTTGGGAAATGGGCTACAAGTGTAATGTGAGTTTGTACCGTGGATTCGTACCCCCGCAAAGGTGGGGCACCGTACTATTTTTTAAGGTGTTTTATATTTGTCATAGAATTCAAACTGCGCTTTTATTTCCAGTTTTTTTCACCCAGCGATAGTTGTATCTGGGGGGGGAATATTTCTTTTGTCAAAATTTACATATTTGGATGTAACAGTAAAAGGAATTAACACAGTGATGTCACGTACAGGAAAATTACCAGTGTTGTCACAGTAAGGGATAATACACAGTAAAGTCACATTTCGGAAAAAACACAGTGATTTACCGTATAGTTAGTCCCACACAGTGTTTTGTACAGAAAGGATAATACACAGTGTTGTCCAGAAAGGGAAAATACACGTGATGTCCCCAGTAAGTTTTTAATACACGTGATGTAAAAGACAGGGATAATAAAATTTTAAATGTAAACAGTCAGGAAAATTTACATATTTGATGCACAGTACAGGGATAATACCCCGTGAGGGCCCATTTTTTCGGGATAATACCATTTGATGTCACAGTTCGGGGTTTAATACACACAGTGATGTCCAGTACAGAAAAATTTACTTTAGTGATTCAAGTAAGAGAAAATAAAAACCAGTGATGTCCAAAAACAGGATAATACCCCACATTTGGGTTTCACAGTACAGGGATAATACACACATTTGATGTCACAGACAGGTAAACAAAAGTGAGTCCCCCGTCCCGGGTTTAATACACACGGGAAATGTCACGGAAAAAAAGGCCTCGAAAACCAAAAGGTAAAATTTGGGAGTTCCCTTTGGCCCCTTTTCGGGGGAAAAAAACTATTAAAGAAAACCCAAAATTAAGATCAAGCTGGTTTTTAAAGAAAATTTTAAAACAGGGAAGCTAGCTTTTGCAGGGCTCTCCCCTGCTTCTCAGGCCAAAAAACCGGGAAAGAAAAAACGGGGCTTTTAAACGTTAAAAATTGGGACCGAGGTTTAAATTTGAAAAATTTAAACCCCTTTTCACAACTGTTAAAACATGACAAATTTAGACAAAAAAAAAAAACAGAGTTCCCGGGTAAAAAAACAAAAAATTATTTTAAAAACATTACAATAAAATTTACAAAAAAAATTCCAAAAAATTTTAAAAATTTAAATACAAAAAAATTTAAAAAATAAAATACGTTTTACAAAAATTTTTAAAAATTTAAAATATAACACATGTTAAAAAATTTAAATTTAAATGCTGATCCCGGTTTTTAAACCCCCAATTGCCCAAATTCAAAGCCCCGGGTTAACCATAAAATTTTTTCACAAAAATTGATGGTATCCTGTCCCTTCTTTAGCCCATAAGGTGTAATGGTGGGGAAGCTTAGGCTATGTCCCACTGCCCCCAGGGTTTAACATCGTTTTCCCCGGGCCCGTTTTTCGTTTTTTAAAACGCCCGGGAGATACGATCGTCAGTGTGGTCCCTTAAAAGGGGCAAAAAGGAAAAGACGAGTTGTTTGCCCTACACAGCTCTTTTTTCTCTGTCCCTTCTTCGGGAAAGGGGGAAATTATAAAAATTTTTGGTTGTAAAATTTGCCGATGCTTCTCTTTTCTTGACGCCCTTCCCATAAATCTATTGTATGGGGGGCGTGGGGGAAAAAACGAGAAAGGGGCCCCGGGGCTTTTGCAAAAAGGTTTGAAAAAAGCCCCCCGGGTCCTGCATCAGAGAAAAAAAGGGCCCGCTTTAAGGGCCTTTTTTTTTCTCTGAGGGCAGTGAAAACATAGCCTTATAGATCCAGAAAATTTTTCCCCTTTTTACAAGCCAATTTCCCCTAGGGAAAAAAGGGTTCCTCCCCACCACCCCCCTAAATTTGGGCCCTGAACAAAAACCCGGGTTCGACTCCCGGATGCTTTCCCCAAAAGAAAATGTCGGGAGGGGTTTTTGGCAATTTTTTTTTTTATGTCTAACATTGAACGGTGGTTAATTAATCTTCTTGATATTTTTAAAAAAGTGGTTTTTCCCCCACATATTGAATACCGCATGTAAAATTTTAAGTACTTTAAATTACAAATGTGATTTTACATGCCCAAAAAAGATTTAATATTAAAATATTAAAAATTTTGTTATTAAAAGGGATAATACACATTTAAAGTACGTACGGGATAATACACAGTGATGTCACAGTACAGGAAAATTCACATATGTATAAGAAAGGGGGATAATACCCCGGGGATGTCACAGTAGATGGTAATACACCGTGATTTTCACAGTCCCATAAAAATATACAGTGATGTCCCCCGGGACAGGAAATTTTACACAGTGATGTCAAGAAACGGGGTTTAAAAAATTCCCCAACAGTAAAATTTGTTAAATAGGAAAAACAGGAGATAATAAAAAAAACAAAAGTAAAGTCCCAAAAGTCCGGGGAAAAAACAAACCTGAAAATAACGGGAGTACAGGGATAATACAAAAGTGATGTCACAGTCGGGGTTTTAAAAAGGAAAACCAGTGATGCACAGTACAGGAAAATTACACTACGAAAAGGGTAAAAAAAGTTACAGGGTTTAATACACGGGTTGATGCATAGTCCCGAGATTTTTTAAAACCACAGGATTTTCCCCCATTAAAAGGAAAAAATACGGGACAGATATGTCACAAAAACAGGGAAAAATACACAGTGATGTCCCCATTTACAGGGAAAATGGGACAGTGATGTCACATACAGGTTATTACACCCCAGGGGAGGTCACAGTACAGGAAAATACACGGGGGGGGCCCTAAAAGTAAAAAAGGAAAATTAAAAAATTAAAACAGTGAGGGTAAAACAGTTCCCGGGTTTAATACAAAACAGTGATGTCACAGTAAAAAAAAAATTTAAAAATTTTACAGTGATGTCACGTACGGGGAAATAAACAGGATGTCACAGTACGGGGAAAAAAACACAACAGTGATGTCACAGACAGGGGGGAGGATTCTGACTGTGCGCGGTTCCTGCTGTTGCCGGCGTCTGAGGAACGCTCTCTCCCTGCTGCTTCTGGGGGGAGAGCTACCCCAATGAGGCGGATTCCTAAGCAGCCGGCCCCCCTGGATAGGGCAGCGGGGGGTCGGGATTCCCACGTACTGGCCCGGAGGAAAGTTTCTGAAAGTGGGGGGAGAAGATGTGCTTCGCGCCCTCCCCACAGATGGATGGAGGTCCGGTAGCGGACAGATGTTGAAGAGGTCTGCTGAAAAGCAGAAGAAGAAGATATTGAGCGAGAAGCCAGCATAGCAGGGAATGCCGGTGGCTGTGAGAGTGACAGCCGTGAAGACCGGAGCGTGAAAGGCAAAGATTTGCAGGCAGCCCCCAGAGAATTTTCAAAAACCGCACCAAGAAGCAGCGGTGCCAGAGGAGAACTTTCAAACATCCCACCAGGTAACGATGCACGAGGAGAGTGGAGCGGTGCTGGAGGTGAGCGGAGCGGTGCCGGAGGAGAAAGGAGCGGTGTCGGAGGTGATCGGAGCAGTGCAGGCGGCGAGGATCGCTGCGGGGTTCACTTGAGTGCGCCCCTGTCTCTTCCCGTGGCTCCCGCAGATTCAAGCCAGGTCAGAGATTCTTGCGGCATCGGAGACCGTTGTGGGGATCGGAGCGGGGTTCACGCGGGTGCGCCCCTGTTTCTCCATGTAGCTCCCGCAGCCGCAGGCAAAGTGTGCGATGTTGACAGCAGCGGAGTTCGCTGCGAGTATCGGAACGGGGTTCACGCAGGTGCACCCCTGTCTCTCCCCGTAGCTCCCGCAGTTGTAGGCAAAACTGGTGGTGTTGGCGGCAGCGGGGATTGGAGCGGGGTTCACGCCGTTGCGCCCCTGTCTCTCCCTGTGGCTCCCATAGCCCTAGGAGACGCTGGCGGTAGCGGAGTTCGCTGCGGGGATCTGAGCGGGGTTCATGCGAGTGCGCCCCTGTCTCTCCTCATAGCTCCCGCGGCCAAAGGCAGTATCCATAGCGAACAATGCTTAATAAGTGAAAGAAATTGCGAAAGTAAAGAACTGTCCCTGCATTGCAACAATGTTGCTGAAGATAACAGCCACAGAGACTTGAATGAGGAAAGCCTCGATGCGCCCCCTGGCACTAGTAGAGAAGGATTAATATTCACCCCTAGTTTAAAAGACGTTTCTTGTATTCCTGGTTCTGGCGCTGCTGCTGTTGGATCATGCCCTACTGCCGGCAGCATGTGCTATATTTTCGGCAGCTCTGGCTCTTTTGCAAAATCTGTTGCCGGCAATTTTTCATTTAATCCTGTTGCCTGCAATCCCTGTCTAGACGAGGGTGCGAGCCCATCTGTTAATATAAGCCCTGAAATGTGTGGCAAAAGTGCATCTGTAAAAGGGAAGAAAGGTTCTATAAAAATCACCCCATTGAGAACGAGTAAGAGAATACAGAATAAATCTCAGCCCCAGTCAGTATCTAAAAAAAATGCCCTCATCATTTTAAAAGATCGGGGGCAACTAATTCTAGGGGAGGACCCAACTAACTTTGCTTCGAGAATAGCCTTCTTTTTAAGGGAACATGAGGAATGCGGCAGAACGTTAAACGTAAGACAACAAAAAATTGAGGAACTGAAACTTAAAGCAAAAAGTGTAGGCGTAAAAAAGCGAAAAGAAGTTAAAAAAGAAATAAATAAGGTGAACGAGGAAACCAAAAAACTAACGAAACGTAGAAGACTAGTATGAGAAAACAGCGGGGTTTTCAAAGAAAAACTCGTAAATGAAACTAGATTTAAAGAGATGTTAGGCCACAAACAATGATAGGAGGAGGTGGTAGAAAAAGAAGAGGAAGAGGGAGAAGAGGAAAGTTTAGAGCCAGTGAAAGGAATGGAGGAGGATAATGCATCCCAGGACCCCATTATAGATCCACAGCCGCAAGTTGGCGAGGGGCGGGAACATCAGTCAAGGGTCCCAATCCAGCTAGTGGAACCATCTCAGGCAGATAGTGGGATTCCTGCTCAGCAAGCAGGGCCCCAAGAACTAGGGGAGGACATGGAAAATCAGAGTCTGGGCGGCATGGATAGCCCAGGGGGAAACCCTCTTGGAGAAAATAGTTACCCTAGATCTCCATTACCCCTGAAATTTAAATTTCCCTTTTGGGGACTTTTTTCCCCGACGAAAAAAAAGAAAAAAAAGGGAAAAGAGTAAAAAGGGGTTTCCTTGAGAGCATTTCTTTTTGTTGGGTTCTCATCCCGTTTTTTTCATTTCCCCCCTCAACAAATCCGGGAAAACGGGGGCTGGGAAAAACCCTGGAGGGGGTTTCCTGGGGAAAGGGGGGAAGAAAGGGAGGCGGGGTTTGGGAAACAATGGGGAGTGTAAAAAAAAATTTCAAGGGGAAGGGAAACCAAGCCTTACCAAAAAGGGGAAAAAAATATAGCCCAAAATTGGGTTGGAAAACGTAAAACAAAGGGGGGTCCGGGTTGAATGGGGGGGAAAATTTGGGGGTAAAAAGGGTGTAATTTGGAAGGGGGAGGAGGGAGGTGGTAAAAACAATAAGGGGTGAATGCTGGGAAAGGGGGAAAGGGAAAAATTTTGAATGGATAAATGATGAAAAAGGGGAGGGAAAGGGGAACATAAAAAAAAAACCAAATTAAAAATTTTATGATCAGGGTTCAGGCCTAGAAAAGGAAAGAAACCACAAAAAAGGGGGGGTGCTGGCCCCCCTGCCTCCTCCGCCAAAAACCAGGGCCCCTTGGGGCCTTGTAACGGGCCCCTAAACCCCGGGGTAGGGAGGGGGAACCGAGCTTTTCCAAAAGTAGTGGCGGGGGGCAGGGCGTTCCCGGGGTCCTAAAAACATCCGGGCTGGGGCCCCTTTTTTTTTTTCCCCCCGCCTCTTTGTGAACTGGGATTTTTTTTTTACAGAAAAAAACCCTTCTTTTTCCTGTCACAAATTTTCTGCACATCCCACACAATCCCTCTATCTCCCACAGTCACTGTACAGTAAAAATCACCAAGACAAATTTTCCCTTTTTCAGAACTTCTAAACCTCAATCTTTACCCCTAAACACCCACCAAATAACCCACCGATACAGGGAGCAAATCTCCAGACAATGATTGTGACTAAAAACACCCTAAAAAAACCAAGCCCAAAAACTATTACAAATTAAGGGGCTCAAAAAATCCGCCAACCCTACCGAACGCGACCCCCACTGTACTCCAAACTGTTCACAGGCTCTATTACATATACCCCCCGCCATAAGGGGCCATATATGGTAGATACTAGTTGTAGTAACTCGCAGACAAAAAGTGATTACCCTGCTTTTTAAAATTTGAACCCCCCAGAGACGTCTTTTCTATCACGTTGTTCATTTTTCCCTTTTCTTCTCCACCCCTTCACCCCTTTTCATGCGATTTTCCACCCGCCAATACTCGTCCCGGAGGTTTTGGGAAACAAAAATATCTTAGAATCCTCACTTTCCCACAACCCTTTAAATTTTAGGTAAACCAAGTCCCCCATTGGGTTAATGGGGGCCACGAAGCATAATAGGGGCCCAAACAGCGGTTTTTGGGGCCACGGGCATGTAAGGGGGGGCCACAGGCTTATGGGGGCCACACATAAGGGGGCCCCAAGGCAGGTAAAAAGGGGCCCATGAAAAAATATAGGGGGGAAAAACCAAAACAGTATGGGGGCACGGGGCAGAAATAGGGGGGCCACACATTTTTGGGGGCCAAACAGAAATAGGGGAAAGGGAAAGTATAGGGGCCACACAGGTAAAATAGGTCTTTGGGCATATAGGGGACACTGAGGCAGTAATGGGCCACAAAGCGGGTATAAAAGGGGCCTGACCCAGTAAAAGGGGCAATGAGGCATAGGGGCCACAGCGGGTATATGGGGGCACAGGGATAGGGGGAACACGAAAATTTGGGGGCAAAAAGGCAGTAAAATGGGGACACAGCTTCATGGGGGCCCAATGCAGGGTTTTGGCCACGGGCCCGGGGTTTTGGGGGGCCCAAAAAGGCAGTAAAGGGGGCACAGGCAGTTTTGGGGGTCAAAAGGAAAGTATAGGGGGCCACAGGCAGGTAAAAAAAAGGGCACGGGCCCACAAGGGGGGGCCACGGGCGGGCATTATAGGGCACGGGCATAAAAGGGGGCCCACAGACGGGGATAGGGGCCCCCACAGGCAGCATAGGGGGGTCACGGGGCGGGAAAAGGGGGGGCCCCCCGGGGCAGAAATGGGGGCAAGGAAAGGGATAGGGGGGCCAAACAGGCGGGCATTTTTAAGGGCACGGGCAGGATTTTGGGGCCCCAGCACATTAAAAGGCACAGGCGTAAAAAGGGGGCCTGGGGCATTTAAACCTATAAAAAAACCCAAAATTAAAACTCCCTTTCCCCCTTTCCCCCGCGAGCGCCCCCCCCCGTCCTTTTCCCACCCGTGCCCCCCGGGCACCCCCGGGGCGCCAGGGCCCCAAATACGTCTGTGCGCCCGAGGACGGGCGGGCGCCCGCGAGACGGGGTTTCATCGCGCCTGCCGGCTAAAGGCCCCACCCCGCGGGGGGTCCTCGCGTGGGGGACCCCCCTCGGGGTTTTGGACCTCGGGGTCCACACTGTCTCCCGGGCGGGGACCCGGCTCGCTCTCTCCCCCCCGCAAAAGCCCCAGCGGGGTTTTTCCGTCCACGACCCACATGCACTGAAAAGCCAATCGGTGCCCGGCCCAGGCAGGGGCCTTTGGACCCCGGGGAACTCCGGGCACGGGGGGCTTTATTGGGGGCCCGAGCCCCGAAAAAAAAACAGCCTACGACGCCCCTTGCGGGGGGGGAGGGGGTTCAAGCTGCCCCCAATAAAAGGGTAGCGAGGAAACCAGTGACTTTTTCCCCTGGAGCTTAAAAAATTTTGGGCGGGAATCGTCACTATAGGGGGCCGAAAAAACCGCGGGTCTTTTGGGGAGGGAGGGGAAAGGGGCTCGCCTCGGGAAAACAAAGAAAGGGGGGGGCGGGGCCCCCCTCCAACAACCGACGGGGGTTCCCAAAAGGGAACGGGTATGTCCCAAATTTTTGGCAATAAATGCTATTCCCCCCTGGGGCCAAGGGGGGGGAGCCCCTGTTTGGGAGGGGTTTTTTCAGGGCGTTTGGGCATCTTTCCCCTATTCACCCCCTTTTTCCCCCATAACACAAGCTTCAGGGGGGCCGGGGGTCTAACTTTTTTGGTCCTTCCCCCGATTTAAAAGTATACTCCATTTCGGTTTTCGATCCCAAAAGCGTTATCCCCCCAAAATTTAAACATTAAAAAGTACCTTTTGACATAACAAATTCCCTTTCCTATGTAGACATCAAACGCAAAAGCATTTACAGAGGTGACGAAATTTCCCAAACAAAATTTAAAGGGATGAATACGGAAACCCTTCGGGCCCCGGGACCTTTTAAGCAAACAAAAAGGTTCCAAAACCCCCGTCACCCAAAATTCCATCCCCCATTTTTGGGGGAGGATCGAATCCTGGTTCTATCGGGGGCACCAAAAAAAAAAAAAAGCTTTTTGCCATATCGGCGACCCCACACTTTTTAAGGCCAATGAAAGGGCCAGGTGGCGCAATTTTGGGGGGAAATAGGCCACCAAGCCGCATTGTTGGGTGGGTTTCCCGCTCCCAACCCTGTTGGTGTCTTCATTCCCCTTTCGGGCTCTGCCCCACTCTTTCCACCAACCAGGCCTCTGGGCAGGGGGAAGGGGAATTTGGCCAGGGGACATTGGGGGGAAACGTGGGGGGTAACAACAAAAATGTAAAAAAGGGGGGCCAATGTTAAAGAAAAAAAAAATTGGCACACAGCTAGGCGCATGGAGGCCCGCAAAAGGGGAAAAAGGGGGGCCCCAGGGACCCATCCCGGGTTTTTTTCCCAACCTTCAAACCCAATGGGGTCCCCGGGAAACCGAAAAATTCGGGGGGCCCCCGGGGAAAGGGGGAATTGGAGGGGGAGCCCAAAGGAGGAAGAGAGAAGGAAGGCCGCTCCCCCCAAAACCCCCTTTTTATCTTCAAAAGATTCCCAAATGGGGGGGAGAAGGGGCCCACAAGGAACGGGGCAAAAAAGGGGGGGGAGAGAGAGGGGGAAGGGGGTAGGCACCTCGACCCTCACGGGAGTGGGACCATTCCACCCCCCCTTTAAACCCTGTTTGCCGGGTGCCGTTAAAGGAAGGCGGGGTAAACCCCCCCTCTGACCGAGACCTCAAAAAGGTACCGTGTACTCCAAGACCTTTTTTCCCCCCCCTTCAGGGGAAGAGGGCGAAGGGGGGGTGCCAAAAAGGGGAAGGGAGCCCCCCAGGGGGCGGCCCCCCTTGGGGAATGGCGCGGGGGCCCTATAAAATCTAAAGGGGAAAGGGCACTGGGGGCCCTAAAGGGAAAAGGGGGTTGGGGGGGTAAAAATAGGTGAAAGGGGGAGGAAAAAAAGTTTAAAAGGGGGTTGTAGAAATGGGTTCTCTGTCGCCCTAAAGACTGAAACCTGTAGTTTTTCTGAGAGGACCAGACATTTGGGACGGGAAGAAAAGGCCCGTCGAGCTCGATCATCAATATTTGGGGGCACCGACCCGTTTTTACGCTGGCCATATTAAGGGGCCAGCGTAAAATCAAATGTGGCTAGATAACGGGGTTTTATTTTTTCGCCCCTTTGAAGCTGAGGGGTTTTCTTTTTTCAAAAGACCAGGGTTTAAAGGGTCACAGACAAGGGAAAGGGAAGAGGAATGAATGGGGAGCCCGGGGCCTTTTTACGCCTCTTTTGCCGACCCCTAATTTTCCCAATGCGGGCCCTTTTTTTTACCGCAATTTTAATCAACGGGGGTGGGGCTCAAATGGGTTTTCTGTCTTAAATTCCTCGGAGGGGGGAGGGGCTCGCTCAAAACATCTATGCTCCCCCAATGCCGGGAATAAAATGTCTCTTTATGAGGGTTAACCAATCCTTTTTTAAAACCCAAGCCCTCTTTGGGAGATTTTCCCAAAACGTCATGAGATCTCAGGGAAAGGGGAAATAAACCCGAGGTGGGCTTTTATATGGGGTCGCCTGAATAAATAGTTATGGGGGCTCGTGGGGGATGTCCCCCATCAGGGGCCCCCCCAGACCACAAGGGTTTAACCCACATAAGGTATGGAATTTTCCAAAGATAGGGTTTTTTTAAAGCAGGACGCTGCTTGGGCCCCGTTAAACGGTGGTAGAAAGGAAGTTTTTCTATCACGTAAAATTTTATTTTTTTTGAATTTGCAAGAAATCCCCGCATGGAAGGGGGTTTCTAAGCTTAAATTTGTCACTCCTGGAAGAAGCCCGGGAATTTGACAATCCTTTAGGGGTTCCTGCAGAGCCAATTCCTTTACTGGGGTTGCAATATAAAAACGATGGGGAAATATTTTAAAAAAAGGGGGGGGGGGTTTTTTCGGGCCCAAACCCAACCTCAGAAAACTTGAACAGTACCGCCTGTAAAAGAAAACCCAGAAAAACCCCGAACATTTAAACCGACTAGGTGACCGTGATAAATTTTAGATTAAACCTTTCTCCCAAGGGGTTTCATATATTTGGCCGGGATCCTTTTTTTTTTTGAGAGGGACTTTGGGAGGTACCGCTCCCCCAAACCCCTTTCAGGGAAACCCGGGGTCGGTTTTTAACAAAATATTTTCGGGCCAAAGGGTAGTAAATCTCTGAGGGAATCAAGTTCAGAGACCTTGAAATCGTTATCCCTTCCCACTCTCATCTTTTTGGGGAAGAAAGTTTTAAAACGAATAAATTTCGGGTTTCTGGGTGAAAGCATTCCTGACCAAGGAACCCCCCTTTTGAGGTTTACAGGGTTGGGTCAAAAAGTAAGGGGGCATTTAGGGCTTAATTTTTTAAAAAAAACCCCCCGGGCCAAAGGGTTTAAAACTGATTTTTAAAGTCCTTTAAAAGGGCATGTTTTTTTTCCCCCCATTTTAAACCCAGGGCATAAATGATGCTTTTCCTCCGGGACTCCCGCCCAGGGGAATGGGGGTCACTCTGCCCCCTTTAAAGGTAAGGATCCCTTGCATTTAAATTTGGGGTCCCCTACGCTACTCCAAAAGGGGGAGGGGGGGAAAGGGGTGGCCAAGTGAAGGGGTTTTATACTGTTTCCCGGACCAGGCAAAGGCTTTTTAAACGAGTCAACCATGAGTAAACCCCGTCCACCCCTCCTAATTTTGGTCCCCCGGGGGGGGGGGGGTTTTTAATTGGTTTAAAACATTATACAAAGGGGGTGAACTTTCCGCCCTTTAAACGGGTTGGAAATTGGGGCGGGCCTTTCAATTGGGGGTTGGGGGGCTCAGGCTTTTTCCCCCCTTTGCCCCTTTTTATAAAGGTTTTCGATCCCCCAAACCCCCTTTCCCGGGCCACGTACAAGGGATAATACACATGATGCACAGTACGGGAATAATACACATGGGGCCATAGTCCCAGGAAATACACAGTGATGTCACAGTAAAGATAAAACCCAGTGATGTCACAGTACAGGGAAATACACACTGATGTCAAAAGTAAAATAATACCCCATGATGTAAACAGTACGGGAAATACACAAGATGTCAAAAGTACAAAAAAACACACACTGATGTCACAGTAAAAAGGATAATACACATGAGGGACAGTACGGGAAATTTTATACACAAGAGTCACAGTACAAAAATAAACACACTGGTCCAGTACAAAAAACACAGCGATTCACATACAAAAATACACATGAGTCACAGTACGGGATAATTTTCACAGTATGTCACAGTACAAAGATAATACAAAAGGGGATGCCCACAAAACAGATAAAACCACATGATGCCACAGTACGGGAAAATACACAGGATGTCCCCAGAACAGGATAATACACAGGGGGTGTCACAGTCCCCAAAAATAATGCACAGAAAATTCTAGAAAAGGGGATAAAACCCACATGATTTTAAACAGAACGGGGAAATCATATGATTCACAGGCGGGATAATACACATGATGCCCCACAAAACGGGAAAAATACCCGTGAGGGTCACAGTACAGAGATAATGCACATAAATGTAAATAGTACGGGATAATATACCATTGATGTAAACATTACGGGGGATAATGAAACCAGTGATGTCACAGTACAAAAATACCATGATGTCACAGTACGGGAAAAATACACAGTGATGCACAGTACAATAATCCCCCGTTTTCCCACAGTACGGGGAAATTACACTGATTCACAGTAACAGAGTTAATACCCCGTGATAAAAACCCCCCAAAAAAGGGGGGAATCTCGCAAGAAAAAGATTGACTTTTGATCACTATATTTCTATTTTGAAAAGGGCCCAAATTTAAACCTATCATTCCCCTATCTTTTAAACCCACAAAAACTTTAATTTTTTTATTATATCTAACCCCCTTAAACCTCAAATACACACTATTTAAAAACCTGATCTCCCCTCATCTTTAAAACCCTTTTTTGCTTCTGTTAGGGGAAAAAACCCCCCTTTCTAAAACAAGTCTGGGGGAAACCCCCCACCCTATAAACAACACCCCTTATATCTATAGCAAAGTACAAAGTTTCAAAAAGGGGTTTCCCAACCAAACCCTATTTGGGGAAATCGTCCCTAATCTCAAAACAAAAAGAACAAAAAAGGGGCCCCATTTGTGACACTGTCTGCACGGGTTTTGACCCCTTGTAACAGAGGGGAAGTTTCACAATTTAAAACGTAAACCTGACCTTGCCGCCCATTTTTTCCCAGCTAACCGGGTTTTAAACATGGCTTAAGGCCCAACCCGGGTGTCAAAAGGGGGGCCCTTTAATTTTTTCTGTGTCAATGAAAATGGGGACGCCCGCCCAAGTAGTTTGTTTGGATCCCCTGAACTAATATTTTTCTATAATAAAAGGGCCTCTCCTTTAAAGGGGGGTTCCACCAGACTTGATGATAGAAAGGGAGTTATCCCTCTTTCAGAACAAAAAAGGTTAATGATGAGGATAAGATCAGGTTTTTAAATAGTGTGTATAGAGGTTAAGAGTTAGATATAATAAAAGTTACGTTTTAGTGTTTAATAGATAGAGAACTGATAGAGTTTAAGTTTGCCTATGGCAAAATAGTAAATATAGTAATACACAGTGATGTCACAGTACAGGGATAATACACAGTGATGCACAGCACAGGGTTAATACACACAGTGATGTCACAGTGCAGGATAATACACAGTGATGTCACAGTACAAGGAACAAACCTTTAACTTCTTAACTGAGCAACTCCTTTAAGATTTGCATTGCATACGCCAGACTTAAGCAAAAGTTTGTCAGACTAAATTACACCAAATGTATTAAATTATTAGATCTTTTAAAATAAATTTGGCAAAGACCAAAGTCAGCAAATGAAATATACTCCTGCCATGAGCAGACACACAGTTTTGTTAAAGTTTTAGCAAATTTTTGTCGGTAAAGAGGTTTTCTCATGCTGTTTATAGAGTTACAGGCAGCTTCAGACTCACACTTCATGATCAGGCTGTGGGTGGTTCTATAGCAGTGACTGGCATAGCAGCTCTTCCATTCCTAGCTGATCCTGACACAGTGACACAACTACTGGAGATGTGTAAAGAGTAGTTTACAAGGCTATAGAGCTCTAAACAATAAAAGTTTTGATAAAAAAACTATTGAGCTGTAGATAATACTTAGCTGGAGGGACTCAGTGTCATCGGATGGCAGCTTTGATCAATCAAATAAAAGACAGAGCATGGGGAGGTGGAGAAAGGTGGTCGATAACCAAGAGAAACTTGTGTGCAGAAAGAGGAGCTAAAATCGTCCTTATCTCCTGAACAAGGCAAAATTAAAACAGCAATGTATTTGGTAATAGTCTTCATTTACCTTTCCCTACATGTTTAAAACTAATCATGATGGTGAGAAAAATGTTTTAAGAATGAATAGATAAAATATGATGGAAATATTTTTTACTTTTCGCAACATTTTACAAAACTGATGGAAGACATGAAAAATTTTATTTTAGCACAATTCCAGCATGCACCAGGATCTGCGACTTCTTAAAGGGGTTTTGCTGTGAAGTAAAATTGACGTGGGAAGTTTGCAAATGAAATAACAAACATTTTCACCATTCATTATTAAAAATTCTGCACCGTTTTTATTTTAGCTGATCCTTTAGTGATCCATTGTTTACAGCTCGTCTCCAGGGGATACGACCAGAGCTGAGAGCTGCTCATTCCTGGTCACACATGCTCAGACATCACCCCTCCTCTCAGGCAGTACGAGTTCAAACCCCAGGTGCTGTCACTCTACTCCCGTCCTCTGTTCTCCTTAGTAATTAGTCAAACAGTGCAAATAAATAAAAAAGAAACCTCAATCAGGTCTGTGCATTGATAAAGAGATAAAAAAAAACACAGGTTTGGTTCCTGCAGGGATTTGAATCGAGGACCCTTGTGCCTGGGGGCAAAAACTTTACCTCTCAGCTACTCACAATGCTTTACATAAACAGACCTTTCTTTGACTAGAGAGAGGAAGGGCCTGATGATGTCATCCTGTGCATTGATAAAGAGAAAATAAACACAGGTTTGGTTCCTGCAGGGATTTGAACCGAGGACCCTTGTGCCTGGAGGCAAAAACTTTACCTCTCAGCTACTCACAATGCTTTACATAAACAGACCTTTCTTTGACTAGAGAGAGGAAGGGCCTGGTGATGTCATCCTGTGCATTGATAAAGAGAAAAAAAAACACAGGTTTGGTTCCTGCAGGGATTTGAACCGAGGACCCTTGTGTCTGGAGTCAAAAACTTTACCTCTCAGCTGCTCACAATGCTTTACATAAACAGACCTTTCTTTGACTAGAGAGAGGAACGGCCTGGTGGTGTCATCCTGCTGGGTCACATGATCTGCAATTCATAAAAATCACACACGCCCCCCTTCTGAGCACACAGAGCTGAAGAGCAGGAGGTATTAAATGAGATTATGGCAAAACCCCTTTAAATTCAAAAAAAGAAAATGCAGAGTTATTGATAAAATTCTGCTATGATAAACATTCTGAGGTAAGATGTGACAATGTTGTCAAATGGGCCGTGTAATGGAGAGCCCAGCGAGAAGCACGGTCCATATGTTTCTGCTTAACAAACCACCTGCAGGTGATGGCGGTATGAGCTGTACATGCACGCTGTCCAAGCTGTGCAGAGATTTATGGCTCTGGCACCCGTACAACACATATGGTTTATGAGGCAATAATCATAAAGAAAAAAAACTTTAGTACACGATGAGCATCCAGCTGATACCGCCACATGGAGACGGGGCTTTTATTAGGTTGTCATAGAGGGAAGTTTATTGGCATTGGAGGAATAAATGTGTTCATTGAACATGGAGGAAATAGTGAAATGACCAGTGACTCCATAAACCATGCGGTGTAACTGTATCAGAAATGTATAAATGTGTCACCCGAGTACAAGTAACAAACATTTCAGAGTTTAGACATAGATGTAATCCACAAAGGTAAAGGGGTGTTCTCATCAGCACTCATCTGCTAGGTGTCGACCACCTCAGAGAATGCGGAGGGCGACAATTGCACCCACCCTCCCTTTTCATTACTTTGGGAGTTACCAATATAGCTGAGAGAGTGTCCCCATAAGTATGAATGCAGAGGACAGACGCTAGTACTGCCATCCTATAATCTGAGATAGCATACTCGTAGTGAAAGAGTGCCGATGGGAACACCCCTTTAAATCTCTGTGTAGATATGTACATAATAAACATTACTTATTACTTATCTTTGCACTGTTTCTGAGGTACAGCATGCCTGATATTATATGACATTTTATTATACTTATCATGGAAAACAGCCAGCAAGTGTGTTGTCGGAAGGCACCCATAAAAGCCTGGATAACCTGTACAATTAGGGGCACTTAGCTTTTCTAATTACAGAATATTGCATAGCACCTGGTGTAATGATAACGATATCCAGAAATAACCTAAATTACCAGAACAACTCTCATTATGACACATAGCGCATAATTTTCATATTATTTTATATTGTAAGAAAGCTTGTATTATAGTAGTTATATTCTTGCACATAGGAGCAGTATTTTAGTAGTTATATTCTTGTACATAGGAGCAGTATTATAGTAGTTATATTCTTATACGTAGGGGCAGTATTATAGTAGTTATATTCTTGTACATAGGGAGCAGTATTATAGTAGTTATATTCTTGTACATAGAGGGCAGTATAATAGTAGCTATATTCTTTGACATAGAAGGCAGTATTATAGTAGTTATATTCTTATACATAGGAGGCAGTATTATAGTAGTTATACTCTTGTACAAAGGGGGCCGTATTATATTAGTTATATTCTTGTACATAGTGGCAGTATTATAGTAGTTATATTCTTGTACATAAGGAGCAGTATTATAGCAGTTATATTCTTGTACATAGGGGGCAGTATTATAGTAGTTATATTCTTGTACATAGGAGCAGTATTGTAGCTGTTATATTCTTGTACATAGAAGCGTATTAAAAGTAGTTATATTCTTGTACATAGGAGCAGTATTATAGTAGTTATATTCTTGTACATAGGGGCAGCATTATAGTAGTTATATTCTGGTACATAGGACAGAGTATTATAGTAGCTATATTCTTGTACATAGGGACAGTATTACTGTTATATTCTTGTACATAGGGGGCAGCATTATAGTAGTTATATTCTTGTACATAGGTGCAGCATTATAGTAGTTATATTCTTGTACATAGGGAGCAGTATAATAGTAATTTAATTCTTGTACATAGTGGGCAGTATGTAGTAGTTATATTTTTTTTACATAGGAGGGCGGAAATTTTAGTTTGTTATACTCTTGTACATAGGGGGCAGTATTATAGTAGTTATATTCCTGTACATAGGAGGCAGTATTATAGTAGTTACATTCTTTTACATAGGGGCAGTATTGTAGTAGTTATACTCTTGTACATAGGGGGCCGTATTATATTAGTTATATTCTTGTAAATACGGGGCAATATTATAGTAGTTACATTCTTGTACATAGGAGAAGTATTGTAGCAGTTATATTCTTGTACATAGGAGCAGTATTGTAGTAGTTATATTCTTGTATATAGGGGCAGTATATAAGTAGTATATTCTTGTACATAGGAGGCAGTTTTATAGTATTTTATATTCTGTAAAATAGGAGGCAGTATTTTTAGTAGTTATATTCTTGTACATAGAAGCAGTAATTATAGTAGTTATATTCTTGTACATAGGAGGCAGTTTTATAGTAGTTTAATTCTTGTACATGGAGCTGTATTATATAGTTATATTCTTGAAACATAGGAGGCAGTATTATATTAGTTATATTCTTGTACAAGGAGCTGAAATTATAGTAGTTATATTTTTGTACATAGGGGCAGTATATGTATTATATTCCTGTACATAGGGGGCAATTTTTATTGTAGAAACTTACAGGGATACAATCAAATCAAACAATAAATCCATCAAACAAAACAGAAATCACATGCTCTGCATCAAATAAAATAATCACTCAGCTAGAGTATACATATGGTAACTTATAGAGTCCACACCTGGTTGGGATGAAAACACCTGAAACAATCAATTTTCTGTCAGACATACATTTCTCCATAAATCTGTATTTTTCTGACACCTCCTGACCTCTATGGATTTTATCCACATGAGCTCAGACATGATCTTGGACACTGCAGCCATGTGGTCGAAGGCCTCTCCATGTACGGACACTCTGGTCCTCATGTGCCAGTGGTAGTACTTTATCACTGTTATAATGATGTATAATGTCTCCTTATTGATGTTACCACTACTGAGTGGGACTCCATAGATGATGTCGGGGTATGCGAGTGACTGTAGTCTAGGGATTTTTAACCTGCTGGCCACCTCTTTCCATATCTCCCTTCCTATTTGGCACTCCCTTATAAAGTGCATCATGGTCTCTTCCTGCTGACATC
Source organism: Phyllomedusa bahiana (assembly GCA_025379985.1). Lineage (NCBI taxonomy): Eukaryota > Metazoa > Chordata > Amphibia > Anura > Hylidae > Phyllomedusa > Phyllomedusa bahiana. The sequence continues at coordinate 78,490 of JAODAL010009610.1, read as the reverse complement.
CCAGGGGACAATTCCTGTCTGACACGCTAAGGTATTTTAAATTGCCCATGACAAACAGCCTCCCATGCAGAGACAACCAAGCTATGTCAAACAGTTTTGCCTGAAGCCTCTTACCATTGAGGAGCCTGAGACTTTCCTGCAAGATGGTTGTCGGACAATCCCTTAGGCTATGTTCACACGGCTTAACTGCGGGACGTAATTACGCCCTGCAATTACGCCGTGTGGACGGGGGCGGGAGCGGGGGAGTGAATGGGGGCCGGCACCTCGCCGGCCCATTGACTTGCATTACAGTGGAGCGTATACACCGCTGGTAATTCACATGTCACTTATCTCCCCGCCCGGCGGATTCGCCGAGCAGTTAGAGGAGACGTAATCCATAGTTCTCTATGAACTGTGGATTACCGTAATGAATGGGCCGTTTTCAGCCCGTAATTTGCGCACTTCGGCGCATATTTACGGACCGAAATACGGCCCATTTTAAGCCGTGTGAACATGGCCTTAGATCAAGAGGAGCACAACAGAAGGTCCTACATATGCTGGAGTACAAGTCCTTCCTTCAGGGGCGGGACGATGGGAAGGCGAACAGAGGCCGTCGCCTAGGGCACCTGCCACTAGGGGGCGCAGGCACGGAGCCGGCTCAGTAGCTTAGCCAGCTCCATACATTGCAGCACTGCCAGCTGTCTCTATACAGCCAGCAGCTAAGGGGATTCCCTCCACCCCCCTCCTTCCTCCGGGTGCGGGGTGGGGTCGGAGGGTGGAGATGACAGGGGCAGCCTTACATTGGTGGCAGTGAATAGAGAGACATGTCAGGAGAGGTTACAATTCATCTCTCCCAACATGTCTGCTTCCTGTGACAACTTCCTGTCACCTTAGCGCCCAGTGTATGCTGGGAAGAGTGGGCGGAGCTTCGCCCCCTGTCCCCAGCGGAGCTCTGGATCTGCAAGTGCTGACTGGAAAGGTGAGTGGTGTGGGGGGAATTAGAGCTATAGGAGGCTGCATTGAGGAGAGGCTGCACTGAGGGGGAGGCTGCACTGAGGGGGAGGCTGCACTGAGGGGGAGGCTGCACTGAGGGGAGGCTGTACTGAGGGGGAGGCTGCACACAGGGGGAGGCTGCACTCAGGGGGAGGTTGTCTTACTGAGAGGAAGGCTGTACTGAGGGGAGGCTGCACTAGAGGGAGGCTGCTGAGGGGAGCTGCACCAGGGGAGGTTGTCTTACTTAGAGGAAGCGCTGTACTGAGGGGAGGCTGACTGAGGGGAGGCTGCACTGAGGGGGAGGCTGCACTCAGGGGGAGGTTGTCTTACTGAGAGGAAGGCTGTACTGAGGGGGAAGCTGCACTGAGAGGGAGGCTGCACTGAGGGGAGGCTGTCTGTACTGAGGGGGAAGCTGTCTGCACTGAGGGGGAGGCTGCACAGTGGGGGCTGTACTGAGGGGAAGGCTGCACTGAGGGGGAGGCTGCACTGAGGGGGAGGCTGCACTGAGGGGAAGGCTGCACTGAGTGGGAGGCTGTACTGAGTGGGAGGCTGTACTGAGTGGGAGCTGATGAGGGGAGGCTGCACTGAGGGGGCACACAGGTTGGGGGCTTAATGAGAGGAAGCTGCGATGAGGGAAGGCTGCACTGAGAGGGAGGCTGCATTGATGGGGAGGCTGTACTGAGGGTGGGCTGCACTGAGGGGGAGGCTGCACTGAGGGGGAGGCTGCACAGTGGGGGCTGTAATGAGGGGGAAGCTGCGATGAGGGAAAGGCTGCACTCAGGGTGAGGCTGCACTCAGGGGGGCGGTAGTGTGAGGGGGGCTGTAGTGAGGAGGGGTGCTGTAATGAGGACAGGAGGGGGGTGAGTGGGGGGGTGAAGAGCCCTCTATTTTGCTGCTTGTACAGCGATATTTTGGGGTGCCTGTAGCACCATTATCCAGAGGCGTCATCTATAGAAAACTGTCTTTATAGCTATTGGTGTAGGTTTTTTATTCACATCAGATTATTTTATATAAATACTATCTAAGATACCCTACTAACCCCACTCTTATGTGTCGGAATTCTGTTTTTCCCCCCATTCTGCCTAGTTGGGGCAGGGGGGATGCAGGCAGTGTGCGTTAGGTTAGGGCTGGGATTTTTTTTTTTTTTTTTTTTGTGGGGGGGGGGGGGGTGGGCGCCATTGGCTTACTTCCCTTTAGGGCCCCAAAAAAAATCCCCCCTTTTTCCCGGATTTCCCCCACCCTTTCCACTTCCAACACACTTGAGGGGGATGGGCCAAAAACTGGGGGGGAACCCCCGCGTCCATCTCTCTTTTTGAGATTGCCCCTAGCCCCCCGGGGGACTTGCAAAAGTCTTTATCCAGTACCTGATACATTCCCCCCCACGGGGAGCTGCTTTTTGGGGCCCAGGCCCCAAAATTTTAACTTTTGGGAAACATGAGCCCAAAGAACCCCCTTTAAATTTAACAATCCAGCCCACCCTCGCCCTCTGCGGGAAAATTTTTTTTCCCCCTTTTTTACCATTTTTAAAACCCTGTCCCCCATAAAGGGGGAGAACAGGTTGAAGAGCCGACCCGAGAAAGTTTCGGGCCCAAAGGGAAAAGGGGAACCCAGAGAGGGTTACAAAAGACGGGGACCAGGTAATTTCCTTCAGAAGAGCAACCCTTTCTCTATAGGTCAGCCTCCAGTTCTTCCACCCTGAAACCTTTGCTTTTTCGGGCTTTCCAATTTCTCCTCCCAATTTAGCCTGGAATTATTTTCCCCTTCCCCTTTTTAAACCCCCAAGATCTTTTTTATGGGTGGGGGCCCGTCAAAAATTTTGGGGGAGATCAAAGTCGGATCGGTGCCCATTTGCCCCGGAGTTTGTCTTCTCAAGGTTTACCGGGGAGCCCCCTTTGGGGCCTCCCAAAATAACTTCTGATGGCCGCAGTCCCAACTCTGCCCCTAACGGGGCCCTCAGATTTTCAGCAGGGTCACTTTCTTTCCCATAGGCAACAAAAATCAAGGCAGGCAGGGGGGGGCCCGGCCCACCTCCCTGGAAATACTTTCCTGCAGTGACCTCAAAGGGGGGTAAATTTGGCAAAACATAAAAACAGGGGGGGGGGGGATTTTGGGTGCAACACGTCTCCCCCAAACTAAACCCCGAATGTGCCCGCCCTGCCAAACCTTTGGGAACCAGAGGAAAGTTTTGGGCCCCTCACAGTACAAATTTCCTCACAATTTTAAAAGTCCCAAAACCGTATTTTTGCCCAAAGGGCCCATAGAAAGTCATGATAAACCCCTTTTAAAAGGCCCTTTAAAAGCCGGTCCAGACTGACAACATATCTCCCAAACCTCAGGACTTTAATCCCTAAAATCCCCCCGAGAGAGATGACGGCTTTCCGAATGTTCTGCCTTTTGATCGTGCCAAACTTAGAGCCCGCCAAAAGGGAAGGGGGCAAACAGATAATCTAGGAACATATCTTTGCCAGAATTTTTATCGACTTCAAAGGGGAAAACGGCCCCGCAGATTCTTTATGTCCCCTCGGCCCCTTTTTCCCTTTGGGCCCGCGAATCGGGGAGGACACTTCTGGATGGAGGCATCAGGTGATTTTTTAGGGCAATTTCCCATATACATCCCCAGGATTGGACCAAAAAGGTCCCCCAAATGTCCCATAAAAACTGCTTTTTGATTCCCTCTGGACCTGGTGCCCCTTTTTCAGATGTAACGGTAATGGCCTCTTGACTTTTTTCCACCGTTTTAAATCTGCTGTTTTAAAAGGGGAAAAAATCCAAAACATTAAATGGCAGGTTTCCGGATTGCCTCCAAGAATGGGGCCCCGTTTTTTTCTCTATCCAAAGCCTTTCCCCTGAAACAAATCACCTAAATAGGATCTCACGCCCCCAAAGGGTACCCTCCCGGGGACTCTTGCAAAAAACCCTGGGATCAGTGAGACCGGTGACCATCTTCTTGGTCACACGCCCCTCCCAAAATTTTTCAAAGGGGTCGGGGCCAGGGAGGTTTTACCGTTTTACTGAAAACTGCCTTAAACTCTATTTCACCGGTCTATCTCTTGTTGGTCCCCACCCACCCCAATAGAGTGATCCAATTCTTTTCGCACCCTTTAGGGTACCCGGGTGTAAATTACTCGGGCCCCTTTGTAATAAACATCCCCTTTAAAAGGGGCGACATCATCCTTGACGTCTCCCCCCACCAGTCTTTAAAATTTCTCTCATAGAATTTTGCTCTATTTTTTTTTATTCAATCCCCCCCCGATTTTGGGGGGAAAACAACTTGGACATTTGGGGGCTTCTGGGAGTGGGTTTAAGCCTCCATAACCCCCCCTTCCCTTTCCCGGGTTTACTGACAACCCCGGGGCCCAAAAAAACCCAAAGGGCCCAAAAGGCTGATTACGGGGCCAAACCCTTTCCTTTCCCCTCAAATTATTGGGCCCTTGAAAGGGCTCACCAGTTTCCAGATTAAATTTGGCTTTTGCCCTTGCAAAAAAGTAAAGTAAAAATGGGTTCCTACCAACCCTTTCACAAAAAACGTCAAAAAAAGCCCAAACCCGCAGGATTACACTGTTTAAAAAACTTTCGAGCCCTAGTAAAGGGCCCCCCTGGGTCTGTCCCCTGGGTTTTTCCTTTTGGGAATTTAAGTTTTCCCCCCCCATGATGACAGGAACCCCTTTTGGAAAAAGAACGGTTTCCACTGCCCTTAAATTGGTCCGTCCCCTTTTAGTCACTGTTCTGTGGGCCCTAGTTTTTTATCAGCCGGAGGCCCTTTTGCCCCTGAAAGGTAAATTTTAGGATTAGGCACCCGCCCCTAAAACCCCTGTTATCCCATGGGGCATTTAATTTACTGGTGGTAAATAATAAAGAGGGCCCCCGGGACTCGGGTCCACAGCCAGCGAACCCGAAGGGGGGACCCCGAGGGGGCCCAAACTTCTCTGCTTTTTTTTACCCCCCCCCTAAGAAGTTTTTGATGCGTCCCCCCTTTAGGGGAGGACTTTTGCAAACCAATATTTCAGATGTTTCATAGATTTTTTGTCTTGTTTCCCCCCGCCTGGGTGCTGTTAAATTATGGGGGATAAACCCTTTAAGGGGTAAATCAAACCCTCAGAAAGGGGAAGAAAAAGTGATCCCGCAAGGGGGAGAGTGACCCCCTCCTAGGGGCAGAATCAGACCTGTTCCCCACCCACCCCTCGTCTCCATGTCTGATCCTTTACTTTTCCCTCATCCGGCGAGGCCCCTTTTCCTTTGGGGAAGGGTCTTCTCTGGGTCCCCAAACATACTCCTCCATATTTCATTTCACCCCCCTCCACTCTGCCTCAGCCCTTTCCCCATCAGATTTGGAAAAATTTTAACCCAAATTTTTAGCACCATCGTGCCCCAAACCCCTTTTTCACTTTCTTCCCAAAAGATTTCTAGACAAGAGTCCAAATTTCCCCTTGGTTTTCGGGGTGGGTTTGTCTTTTTTTTTTTCCCCCTTTTTTGGGACTCTCTCCTCCCGGTGATAGATACTGGGGGCCCGGAGTAAGGCCTGTATAAACCTGCCCACAATTTCCCCTACGCTCCCCCCTATGGCCAAAAACCTTTGGTTGGTTTTGGGTGGCCACCTGTATCAGGCTGCGGGTTTTGGCTGGGGCCCAAAAAGACCCCCGATAGCAAGGCTACCCCCTCCAGGTGGGCCCGCCCCCTTCCCAAAAAACCCTAAACAGGGGAATCCTCAGATGTTGTGCCCAAAACCGGGGCAGTTCCCTGTGGGGGTGACCCATTTCCCCACAGGAAAATTGCATCTTGCATTTTGGGTGTGGGACTTTACATGGGACCTCCCCACACAACTGCCCTTTTACCACTGTGCATCCACAGCCAGTGCCCGGTCATGCCACCCCTTGAAACATTTGTTGACTGACCCCCATAGAAGCACACGCCCTTCCCACCGATGAAGAACGGGTTTTGCAAATGGACGTGCATTGTGCCGGGTGAGCAATTTTTCCCGCCTTCCACCCTCCATCCAGAATCCCCCCATCTCTGGCCTTGGTCCCGGCAAGACGAGGTCACACTGCCTCCTGAAAAACCCGAAAACCCAAAGCCTGATTTGGGGGAAAGGGCTCATTCCAAATATTTAGTGATATTAAAGGGTTTTCCAGCTTTGATATGGGAATAAATAAACTTATTCCAAACCCCCCAGATCCCCCGACCCCCGGGAAAGTTAGCCCAGAATCGGTCCCCGGTCCGGGCATAAGCTTTAAAACTAAAGTCATAGCCTTTTCTAAACATGAAATGGGTTGGGGGTTTGGGAGGGAAGCCCATTTTGGTTACACAAGAGCTCTCGACCACAAAAACCCTTCCCATCAGGCAGATCCTTTTTCGGGCCCCTTTATGCTAAAACCTGACCACGTTCCCCTCTTGAAAACCCTGGCCTTTATAATGTGGGGGTTTAAAAATGGAAACCCCGGCTTTAAAAGGGTTCCCCCAAAGGGGCCCCCGGTTTGGGGCCCCTCCCCTGTGCAAAGGGGGGACATGGCGTGGGCGCGGGTGGGGTTTCCCCTATAGGGGCTTTTGACCCAAAGGGGAAAATTTCCCGGGAATTTTGGGCTGCACGGCCCCCTCCCACCAACCAAACCCCTATGTTTTCCCCATCACCAGCCCCAAAAGTTGGGTCAAAGAGGGCCTGCCCCCAGAATGGTTCCAGATCCCATACAGGCGGAAATTTTTTCCTCAGAAATAATATCAGAAAAACACATTTCCCCAACCCAGAAACCTGCATGATATTAGAAACATTAGCACTATCGTCCAGCATAGAAAGGGCTGGGATCGCCCAGCGCAGCAGGCTGGGAGCCCCAGGCAGAAAAGGGGGGATCGTCCAGCGCAGCAGGCTGGATCGCCCCAGCGCGCAAGGGGATCGCCAGCGCAGAAAATTTCGGGATCGTCCAGCGCAGTAGAGCTGGGATCGTCCAGCGCGAGTAGAGGGATTTCCACGCGCAGATTGGGATGCCAGGCAGCAAAAAACTGGGATCGTCCAGCCGCAGCTGGGATCGTCCAGCGAGAGAGTGGATCGACCAGGAAGAGAGCTGGGATCGTCCAGCCCCCGCAAGCTGGGATTGTCCACCCCGCGAGTGGGATTTTTCTAGCGCGCGAGTGGGGGATCGTCCAGCGCAGCAGTGGGTCGTCCGCAAAAAGCAGAGCTGGGACGTCCAACACAGAGAGCTGAAACTGCCTTGCACCTCAGAGATCTTATTGCCCTGCCAGGCAACCCTGTGTCTGTTGCTCTGCCCCACCCCCATCCCCAGTCCACACCCCGCTCAGTTCACTTTTTGGGCTGGGACTTGTAGTCCTTTTCACCATCCAGTTACCTTCGGGAAAGGAAACCCAAAGGTTTGCTTTTGGCTGCTGTTTCCCTGGGTTTTGTGGGCAGGTAGGAGGCCCACAGTTTGTTTGCACCGGGGGTTGTTGGTACTTGTAGTGCCTTGTCCAAGTCCATGCAGATTGTGGCTGTTGCTGGACCTTGCTGCTCTTTTCCTATACAAATCCCCCCCTTCAAAGGGAAAAAACTTCATGACGCAGGTGGGTCTTACATAGGACTGCTGGTTGCTCTTTCAGGGGGTTTTGATGCGGGGTGTTTTTGGACGCTTGCTCTGTTGTCACAAAAACGCTCCTGGTTTCTGTAAATTTTTCCCAATGGTCCCAGTGTCAAGTAAGGGGCTCCATTCCTTACAGTGTGAGCGGCTCTATGGCGGGGGTCACTTGGGTCGTGCAGCTCCTTTTTTTAGGGTTTTTGCACTTTTCAGCTTTGTATAGACAGTCAATCTTTTTTGCAGACATCTTTCTCCTTAATCAGACCCTTTCCAAATTTTTCCTAAAACCAGTACAGGGATCTGCCCCTCCCGGGGGCACAGCCGGGGGGCCTGCTCTGTAGCTCTAGCCCACCCCTGGGGGGTTTTTGGGGGAAATTTTGGGTTTCCCAAAGCTTGGCTTTTTTGGGGCCCGGGCCCTGTATTTTCCGTGGAGCCCCCCATCTTGGGGATGGGCCCCGGGTTTCCTTTCCCTGTTCGCCCTGTGGCCCTTGAGCTTTCCCCGGGTTTTTCCCCCCCTTTTCCCCAAGGTCTCGGCTTTTCCCCGGGCGCCATTTTTGTGCCCCCGGGCTCCCAGAGCGCTTTGGGGTCAAAACAGCCTGGACGCCCTTTGGCCGCAAAAGGTTCCCCGTTGGTCGCCTCCCAGAGGGGTTCTCCGGTTTGTAGGGCTGGGTGTATGGACCCTTTTTTTCACCTGCGGGCTGCATGGAGTTTTTGCTTAAACTTCCCTTGCACTTTGGGTAAAATTCCGGGACTCTGTTTGTTCCCACTGTTTAGATGTTTCACAAACTTTACTGGCTCTTTTTCTTAAATTTGCACACACTTTTACTTCCACCGCTGCTTCTTGCCTGCCGGGGCCAAAGGCATTAAACAGAAAGAGGAGCCCGGGGGGGGGGTTAAACCCCACGAGAGTGGGGCCGAAAACCCTGGGCCTTGCTTGGGGAAGTTCCCCTGCCAGGGTGGCCCCCCCCTGGGTTTTTTCCCAGACATGGGGAGCTCAAACCAAAAAAACCACGTCCCCCTCTCTGGGGAAGGCAGTTTTTATAGAAAGTTTTTTTCTTGTACTTGGGGGGGGACAGTTTTATATTTATTTAAATTTTCCTTGTACATAAGGGCAGTTTTGGGAAGAAAGAAAAATTTTCCCTTGTTCATAGGGGGCAGTTTTAGTTTTATTTTTGGTTTAAAAACCCCCCACAAAAAAAGGGGGAAGAATTTTATAGATTATATTTTTGTACTTTGGGGGCCCAAGAAATTTATTTTTGTACATATTCCTTGTCCCAAGGAGGTAGTGAAAAAGGTATTTAATTTAAGGAAAAAAACAGTCAAAAGTCAGTTTCATCATTTACATTATTAAGCTCACAGATAGGTTTCGTTAAACTGCTTTTACTGCTATACATCCTTATCGAAGTACATTCATATATCTCTCACACATGCTTCTTCCTTGAGACACGATAGCATTGTACGTGCTAGAAGCAAAAATGCAAGCCTACCTCCTCCCCCCATATGGATAACCGAGCAAATTGTGATTGTGTCATATCAGCTAATTCTTCATCTGACGTACATGATCATTATAACTTATCTCTTAGCGACCACCAATTAACCAATCACTGTAGGAATAGGATAGTCATGTGATTAAAAGTACTATATGAATGATAATTTACCTGTGAATAAAACTTCATATTTACATGTCCCAGCAAAGCTAATGGTCATACTTCTCGAGCTTCGGCGTCGGCAGCAATTCACAAGCATGAATATAATTCAAAGGAGGCATTTAATTTGGATAAAGAGTGGAACCAAAGATAATTTCCCACACCTTAATTTTAATCATCTTGACAGTAGTGCTGAGCCCTAAACGCAGCGAGGACCATCCGGAGGGGGGCTGCTGCTTGACCGTCAACGGGACGATCGCTGACTGTCCCTGAACATGGAGCCTGATCAACTCATAAAGGGTAAGTCCTGATTTTTTTTTATAAATCCGAGACTTATCTTATCTGACAGTCTAGTGCAAATCTGATTGCTGGTTGTCGCCTCCCTTAGGAGACCTTGAGGTAAGGATGTTCAGAGTGTGCCTCCAGGGGGGTTCTCTGGTACATGTATGCGTATCATATGCTTATGTACCCTTACTAAAATGCTACCAATAAATGCCTCTTCGTTTGTGCTGGCTGTAAAGTATACTGACTTGATAGTTGTATTTTCTTTCAGTATCATATTTCAAGTGAAGGCCAAGGAGGCAGGGCTACTGATGGGAAAGAAAAATGAGATATCATTTGATACAGTCCCCTAAAGAAGCGAATTCCGGTAGCAAACCGAAGCCCCTGTCATAATTTATGATAGTTAATAACAGATCAGTATATAATACATATATAGAGTTATATACAGATGAATCTGAATCCTGAGAAGAGAACTGGTTAAAGACATCGACAGACCAAAGCTGTTATAGTTAAAAAACTAAGACGATCTGTGAAGTAGAACTGGTTAACGCTAGCTGAGAGCGCGCGAGCGCGTCGCCGAGTGTTATAACAGAAGACTGGTTTCTTGATAAGCCTGTTTATAGATCAAGAAGATCGTGGGTTTTTCTGATAAGCCTGTTTATAGACAGAAGATCTTCGTTTTTGATAAGCCCGTTATAACAGATGGTATAGACAGGATGTGATATTTTTTCAGAGTTACCTACTGACGCGAGCAGTAGACATGAAATTAGTGTTAGTAAAATGTGAAGGACTTAATCTCTACATACACGGTGTGTTAATTTTTGTTCTGTTTTACTTAGGTAAAATAAACTGCATTCATGGTTAATTTATATTCAAGCTCTACATCACAATGTTTATCTTTCGACACCCGAGAAATTCTGGCAGAGGAGCAGTGATAGCCTTGGCTTCGATTCAAAGCAATCAGTTTAGGGGGAGGATTATCTGCGAGTGACACATTTTTCACGCCCGTCGCTGCTATGGCGTAACTGAAAAATTATAGCGCTCAGACGCAGTTCCAATTGGTGCAGTCGAGTAGTTTTTGATGCGAGAAAAAATATGAAAATAATATTAACTTGGAGAGAAAAAGTTAATGATATCAGACTCTGTGTAACGTGCATAAACACTAGAGATTACTACGCATAGTATGTGTGAGACATAGCACTGAAAGAAAATACGATGTCGTTGGCAAAGCATAATTACATTGAAACTGAATGTAAAGAAATGAGAAGGATGTGTGAAGATCACATATGTATAAGAGTGAGCTTGCCGCCATTCCACAGAATTTCGACTTTCAATGTTGGGTGGACTGACGTCATCAAATTACATTTACGCTGAAAGTTGCGTAATTGTGGAGGACAGAGGGAACGTTACAAACACTAATCACATACCTTGTATTACATCAACCTCCTCCCCTCCCGTATTCTATCCCTCAGCCCCATGCCAGGAACCTTCCATTATTTCCTGTAAGCCATGTTTTAAGAAGTGCAAACATTCTCTGGTATCTGGAAAGCCAAACCCCAAAACCCCATCCCTTTACACTCTCCGGTGGCACTATATTTGTAGTCCTAAGCAATCCAAAGGAACCCGGAATATTTCCGGTTGAAAGTTAGAACAGCGGCTAATATTGCTACACAGTCCTCAAACAATATCCTACTTTCCCACCTCTCCTCCGTGCACCTTCACTTGTAACTGCTAATTTAAAACATTATATGCCACTGATCTTGTGATTAATTCTTTACCAGCACACCTGCAACACAAACAAACACACCAACACCAAGCACACCGCAACCACTCAACCCTTATAATGCTCATTGCTTCATAAGACCACCCTTCTTCCTCAAACCGCTATTCTGACTTTTCAATGCTAACGGAGAGGAAGACAGAGGGAGGAGCACAAGTTTGCCATTAGCTACAGGGGGCCAGACTTCACACTCAACTCAAATAAAGGACTCGCAGTATTTTTCCTATTTCTCACAGCACTCATGCTGCTCGGTCACAACTAGGGATAGGACACATTACTCAAACACGCCGCTTACATTCCTTGGGATACTGCCCACCGGTCCAATCCACAAACTCCCACGACAACATGCAACACCTTTGTAGGACAAAACATACTCAATACCCTAAGGGTGAATATCACGACCCTAAAAGTGAATCCAAATCACCGTGAGGTGCTTGTAGTACGTCAATGTACCACAATTTGGGACACAAACACCACTTCTTACCTTCATGTGGGGACATTGATATTTTCAGGATACTAACGGCAGTTTTGTCAATCCTGCAAATGGCCATACCTTCGGCATCGGTTGAGGCAAGCATTCACAAATTGTTCAAATACTGTGGTCAGAAAAGATACAGCAAGCCTGTGGATTGACGTTTCAGTTCACGTTCTGGTTGGTGTGCTTTTCCTGTGTCCACTGACCATCACTCGGGCAGGAAGATTAAACTGTGATAACATTATCCATGCTATGTGACGCCGTAAGAACAAATAAACGTATCCCATAACAATTGTTGTTCACACTGCTAAAAAAACTATACAATACGTACTTGAAGTGGCCCAACGCGACAATTGTCCAATCGCTGTCCCATAAACCCCTACATTTCTTCTGCATCTATGCGTTACCAAACCAATGGCAGTGTAACGAGCCATCACTCCACCACCGCATTACTTGAGCACAGCCCAATTCTTTTTCCAGTATAAATACTATAGTGGTACTAAAAGACGCTATGGCCAAATGTCTCAGAAGGACTACATGGCCTCTCCTTTTATTCAAACCACGAACTCATCCCAGGACAACATCACCCTCTCAGGAGTACTAGCCTCAGTACCTTTCAAACTAACAACCCACATTCCCCCACCACCAGGAACCAAGACTCATTGCGATGGACTTACCCCTACCTTCGGCCAGCAACCACCGATACCTCCACCCCATCACCTTCTCAGCCACGGCGAATTCCTTTTTCTCTGCCGGTTCTAAAAACCTACTCACCATCGTGCGCCAGCCACAAAAACCCCATGATCAGACCAATCAACGAGCCTTGAATACACTGAACAATATCAAAATCAACTGACACCACATGCCATCCCGAAAAAAAACGTATTTTAACCGTGCCATATCAGCCAGATGACAGAAGACATTACTGCCCTTGGGCAAAGTATCGTACATAATCATTTGCCACATCAAGGCTGGGATTAACTTTTGGCCTATCATCAAATCAGCCCTACAAGAAAGACACTGTAAAGTGACATCATGTCTAAACGTCAACTGGGGAAGAGTTTCTGCCATCGTCTTCATCTAGGGCAAAGGAATCTGCTTGGCTGAATCCGTCTCATGAATATCTTTCAATTCTACTCGGAGTCCTACTGAATCTTGGATGAAATTTTATCACCAAATGTCTTGCCTTCTATTCAGGACCATGGTATTTGACATGAACACTAAAGCTCACAAAATCTCTTTTTTCACAACGGCGTTTGTTATAGGTTTTTTACATTAAACCGCATTTGGACTTGAATACTATGTCCAGCAGAATAAGCAGGAGCTATCCTGAATGTCAGATTTCTCTCCATTGCTAGGCACAGTGTTTCTTTGATGACTCAGCCCGAGATTCATATCCCAACAGGTTTAAAGAAAGTTTCTAATGACTCTATTTCGAAAGCTCCCCACAGGGCTTCTATAGCTCAGCCAACACAACCATACCTCTACAATTCACCCAATGCTAAGTTTTTTCCCTGTGTATCAACCAACAGACTCCAATCGAGCTAACGTTGCGAGCCTTTCCAGAAGCACTACGCATGGCGACTACAAGGCCGAACTACCCGAAAACTTGTTTTTAACTGCCAATCTCCATTCACCGACATATCATGAGGAATGTGCCCGCGCTAAAGCTCGTGACTATTGGGTTGAGCGATTACGTTGCTATCGACATCGATCGCCTAGGCATTAGTCGGCCACCATCAATAAGGTTTTCGATAGTCGATAGTGCTATCATCTTACATCCGTGCACCATTAAGTCTATGGGAGAGAAACAACACCATCACCTTCATTTCTAAACACCTAAACAGGGCTGAGAAGACATGAATTAAACAGCCACAACCATCAAATGTAAACCTGCGCATCTAAATGCACAAACACTTAGGTTATAAAAGCCACAGAAAAAAAGTCACACACCATTCACTATCCCGTCTTGTTAACCACAGCAAGACCGCTTAAAAACCTCAAGACCTCCACTCACAACCCACAAAATAAAAAGTGCCTGAGAAAGGCAGTATGAAAATGACCATCATTTTACTTGAACTGTGACTATTGAAACTATCCCTTGTCCTGGAACTCAGCATGATCCCCAAACCAGCATGACCCCCATATTTAAAAAGTGCCCGTAAAAAGGAGTCTTTCAACCCACCATGTATAGTTTCAATGGACATGACTATACCTGTGTCCTGGCCTCCAGCATGATGCCCCAAACCTGCATTGACCCCCACAATTTTAAAATAGCCGGAAAAAGAGTCTTTCAACCACCATTTTAGTATTCACAGGACATTGACTATACTGTCCTGAGGCACAGCATAGCCCCAAAACCTGGCATGACAACAGCCACAAAAAAAAAGTGCCACGGAAAAAGTAGGTCCTTTTCAACACTCCATTTTTAGTTTCACTGGTACATGTGACATAAACCCCGTCCAGGTGCCACAGCATTGACCCGAGCTCGGAGTTACAGTGGGTGCGGTGAAAGCCCAGGCTGGCGTCATCAATCTATACACACAACGCAGGTTAAAATCCCTGATACTCAGCAACGAAAATTTTCGTCGCTGAACAGAGTGTCGGAAGCGAAGAGGTGAGAACTCCGCCTTTTCCTCAATACACAGACAATACCTGGGTAGGACATAGCCCTCTCCGTATGGAATGTTTGGCACCAATTGAGAGCAATCACAATTGGAAATACCTGGAGGTTGAACCGCTCACGTTTACAGACCCATGAGCCCTTTATCTTCTCAGGCATTCCTTATTTTCCCTCATTATACTCAACGTGCTGAGGAAAATGGGTCTCTGTACTTTTTCTTCCTGATCCGTGCTCCAATACTCATGTCCTCTGAATAACCTACATCTGGTCAAGTTGTTCCTGTAACCTCCCTTGTACATTTCAGAGTGAATTATTTTAACAGCTATTTTTGTACAAGCAAGTTTTTTTAGTATACTTAATTCAATAAAACATTTACATTTTTTAAAATTAGGTAAGGAATCCCAAACCATGTCTTTGTTTCTCTTTTTTTATCAATTGTAAGTTAAATGGGTTGTCCTCAATACAGTGAATTGATCGACTATGTTAAAGAATCTTGAAAAAACAAAAACAAGACATTTTGCAATATGTGTCCCCTTAAACAGTGTCCTAACCTATGTCCTGTTACTGACAGCACCATCACCCTTGAGAACCACTCTTGACAATATTGTGAAGAACAAAATGTCTGTAGGAAACCACAATTTTTAGAATACAGGACCTGTAGTATACTGCAAGTCACAGCAAAATCCCCCAAAAATCAAACAGCATGACCCTTGAGCCACTTTGGTTCAAGTGGTGAAGAACAATGTCTGTTAGAAACAACATTTTTTTTAGAAAAGGAACCTGTAGTATAGCTGCTTGTCCACAAAATGGCCCCCAAAAATTCAAAGCAATGGCCTTGAGCCCACTTTTGGTCAATTGTAAGAACAAATACTGTAGAAACAAAATTTATTTTTAATAATAGGACCTGTAGTATTTTGCTGCAATTCAAAGCATCATGACCCAAAAAATATAAACATGACTTCACAGGCCACTGATAAAAATTGTGAGGGAGAAAAATGCACTTAAAAGCCCACATTTCTGTTACAAAAAGGACCATGATGATATTGCAGTAACTCACAGCTACATGACCCCAAAAAATTATAAAAATACTTCTCAGCACTATTAAAAATGGTGAGGGAGAAATGCCGCACATAGAAGCCACATTTCTGTTTCCAAAGGACCATGATTATTGCTGTAATCAACACAGCAACATTACCTCACAAAACCATTGACAATGGCGAAAACTACTTAAGATCAAAGAGAGTAAAATTGAAAAACGGTGGTTGTCATGAAACTGATCTGTCTATTACAGTCTCCTCACAGGCCAACCAGCAAAATGAACTGTTTGGGGAAAAAAGAGAATAAAAATTGCAGTAAGACATAATCATTTTAAAAAAAAGTTTTTCAACAGTAGGACCCATTTACAGTTTGAAAAGGAATGTGAAGTAGACGGCAAACTAATATTGACCACGGCAAATTGTGGCGACAACATCATAAGATCCATGCCTGAATCTCAAAACTTGATGAAAGGCAAACAGATCCACATTATCGTGGCGAAGCCGATGCGTTTTGTCTGTAATGACTCCTCCAGCTTGTGCTGAAGGTCCGCTCAGTTATGACGCTGGCTGCTGGCCAGGACAACACCTCTACTGGCGTGAACAGCCAGCCTCGGGCCATTCGTCCCCATTTTGGATACCCATAATCCAATTGGGTTCCGGAACACATGCAAAAACATCTGTGTTTGAGACGCAGATAGTCGTGCACCAGATCTTAAGCTTGATCTCTGTGTGTTGGATGTGGTCCCTCAATTGCAATTCCGAGTTGGTGGAGGTGTGTAAAACAAAGATTGCCATAGGTCACCCATTAGGCTTCTGCCTCCATGACCCTGCTGCTGCCGCTACTGCCTAACCTATGGCACTCTACTGCTGTCACGTCGCTGATGAATTATCCACCAGTCGACATTTGGGGAACGTGAAGCATACGAAAACAAATGTCACAGTTGATCAATCAGCAAAGGTCTCCATTCTTTGCATTTTACTCTCTATTTAGAGTGGGATGGACAGGATAGTGCTGATTTTGTTGAGTTTTGTACCGGGGAACCATGAAAGGGTGGCCACCCAGGTAACAGTGTGTTTGACTTCATTTGATGGCTTAAGCTGAGGCATCATGTTGGAGGAAATGGACATCCAGCACAACTCATGTGAGAGAAGGATCCTTGAATTCGTCAGCCTCTGGTCCGAGGGGCCACTAGCAAACTGATCTTCCTCATTCTTCCTCCTCCGCCCAAATTCGCGCAACCGACATTCCAAGGCAGGACGTCGGTAACCACGGTGTCCTGTAAATACCATCCTCCTCCTCCTCCACTGCCTCCGGCACAACCCGCTTCAACACATCCCTGAACTTGGCCTGAAAGATGCACCCAGAGAGCTGAATGCGCCACCTATGGGCACTAGCTCTTGGACCCCGAACCACGCTTAATTAAGACCGATGAAATTAGTAAACTGGTCGGGCCATGTGGGATTGGACGGAGAGAAAGGCTCCGTTGTCCGCATCTGTTCCGTTCTCCTCCTCCTTCCCTGTCTTTTTCAGAGTGTCCAACGAAACTCGTTCCAGAACTAAGATCACCACAATGCACATGCTAGACAAGGCCATTGGTCTCCGCACTTACCAATTTGGTGCCATCTTCAAAAACTGGCAAGGCGATGGTTGCAGAGCTCTTCACCTGCCCTCTCCACTCTCGGTGGTATCAACACCCCCCGAATGGTCCCGTACCGCGCTTGTCAGGCCATGTTCACTTCGTACAGCGTAATGGCATTGCGCTGCTGGCCGGACAAATCGCTGGAGCATGTGGAAGGGAGGCATACCAGCGTGTAGCACGACAACAATGAGAACGGTTAGACGGGGAGGTCGAGCTGGACGCTCGCTACCACGCAGCCAGGCGGGACGAAGCAGTGTGCGAAACTTGCGGAAGAGCTAACTCAGACCTCGAGCCTTCCTCAGCAGGCAGTCCCAGTACCTCGGGTCAGCTTCTTAAGAAAATTTCTTGAGCGACAAAGTTCATGACATGTGCCAGGCAAGGTATGTGCTCCAGCTACCGATCTTAAGTACCGATCTATAAGGCGGCCAGCAGATTTTCGCCCGTATCGCTACACCACCTTGCCTGGCACAAGGTTCTTGTCACCCACCAGCGTTTCTTCGATCGACTCCCATCGTTGCGAAGCGACCCACAAGCTCCTGACCTAGTGGTGAGGACGGTCTCCAAGGCAGATTAATTTCAGCTCGGCCTGGTGTCTCTGGGCACGTGAATTGCCACCAGATGACCTATGTGGGGAGAAAGAAGCCCTGCACCATCCCTGCGGTTATGTAAGAGCGTCTGCCGAGGCCTTTGCATAGACCACCGTCACCACCCCATACCCCCCCAGATACATCCACCCAAGCTCACCCAGTGAGCTGTCACAGAATATAGCGGCCTTGGCCGTGCTTTACTAGTCCCATGTGTCGGTGGTGATATGTGACTTTACCCGACACAGATGACAGTACAACGCGCTTGATTAAATTTTAAGAATGACACGTGTGCTTGGCCAGGGCAGGGACGGCTTTTCTGGCAAAGAAATGCCTTCTCTCGGCATCTGGAATGGGGGCAAGCGAGTGGCCCATGAACGGGCGGAACCCAACTGTTTCCACCAGACGGAAAAGGCAACATTCCAAGCCAAAAGCCTGGCAATAGCCGGACGTCTCAGAGCTTTGGGCTTTTGGTATTTGTTTTGGTTAAAAGTGTTTTCTTCCTGCTCCCAAACCTGGAAGACACAAGATGCTGGCTGCTACGACTGGCCCGCTGTAACGGCGTGCAGAGTCATCAAACTGGGCGAAGGAGAAGGAGTAGGATTGTGGGTCTCCCTGGTGTGGTGCTGGTGGTATTCGGGCGACGAGGAGGCTTGAAGCGGAAGGCCTGAACCCTGATCAATGACTCCTGATGAGACATTGGCAGCTGAGGAACGCTTCAGGTGGGGGAGGAGGAGTGAGGAGGCGAGACAGAGGGTGAGACGAGTTGTTGGAGCTCGCGTCGGTCCTGGCCTTTTTTGGCCAAGTGTTCCCTCCAATTCTACTCATGCATTCGCAGCATCTGAGACCTAGACACACAATGTTGGTGTGGTTTAAACCACATAAGGTTTCTTGCCTCTACTTATTCGTTTTACGGCAAAGGCGGCATATGACATCGCTCGGGATAAAACATGTATGGCTTGCTCAAAGTGAAGGCCCCATCATGCGAGAGGCGTCCTGGACCTTTTTGACGGCGATAAGCGAAGAGGCGGGGGTTATGCGCTGACCAGTGGCGGCCGGAATCATATCACGGCACTTCTGCGACCGCCGCCCCTCACAATCCCCTTTTTGTGGCGGACCCGATTGACACCTAACCCATCGTCTTCCTACCTCGTCCACTGAAGAGCGCTCATCAAGCACACTCTGCGAAAAAGTAACAGGATGGATCCGCAATTCCGTCAGACATCATCATATCAACACAGAGGACTGGGTCGTTTCCTTTACTTCTGCATCCAAAGCAGCGGGCTACAAGCAACAGGGGCACAGCATGGCTTGCCCGACCGCCCGGGATTTTTCCGCCATTGTACCGTTCCTTCACCCTCCTCTGAGGCATCAGTAACTGGGCGTCATAGCTGACGTAAATCAACCTCTTGATCTTTTAACATGCCTTCAGACGCCCAACCACCGCATTTTGTGTTCATCAAAGGAGGACTTTCAACAAGGGATTAATCCACAGTGGTGGGTACAACGATTGACATTTAGGCCTGCATCATGTTGTGTAAACGGATGCCTGAATGAGCAGATAGACCTAACATTTGTTGGGCCGTGACATGCGAAGGCGAGAGGTAAGACTGCTAGATGCAGTTTGCATTACCACTGAATGGGTACAGATTGGCACGATGTTCGTACTTAGAATTCACAGGGCCCTGACCCAAGCGATGACAGCCCTTGACGGGTCCTGCAACTGACGATCCGCTGGCATGCGTGTATGTCCGCCAGCACAAGGAAGGAGCACCTTCCTCTCGTAACCTCTACCTCCATGTGGCTACCCCCTCTTGCTCGCTGTACACACCTGCATTCGCTCCATGTTCAAAATAAAAAATTTGAGAAGGAATGAATAGTTTTGGAAAGTCTCTTATTAAACAGACTGCAAATCACAGCATATTCTCAAATCCCCCTCTAATCAAAAAAAATTGTCTGGAACCAACTTTAACTGCAAGGTTCTATCAAGCCCAAAAAATCTGCACAGGCAAAGAGTCCGAAAAACAAAAAACACGTATTTGTTATCTTTTTGGTATAATAAATGGTATATTTTTATGCACCTTTCAATTTCACCTGTGGTGAATATAAGAATTGCTTAGTTTTAAAGAATTTACGTAAGATGCTGCGCCAATGGAACAGGCAGAGTGTTGCGCAAAAGTCAAAATCAACACGTAACTGTGATGTTTTCGTATGATCACACGTATTTTCAGGCAACAACAACCTGTGCTGACTACAATGATGCTGGTTTGTAATTTTAAGTGCAAGGTGATATATCCAACCAGTCACTAGTGTAATGGTTAAAATTGAACACCTATCTGAAATGTATACTGATAATATAAGGTTGGAGTATTCAGCTAAACAAAGTGAACCTGCAGTTACTAGAAATGATGTTTCATTTTACACACTAATCTACGAACAGTACAGGCTTGCCCAATATCAGGAAATATTTTCAATAGCCAAACTGTTAATAATAAAGATATTCCACTAGCATTGTCTACACTATAAGTCTTGGTGAACTTTTTATCCAGTGTCTTTAAAGATCCAGAGCTTGGTCGTGTGTTCGCCCAGCGGACCCCCCCCCCGCTCCCCTACCACCGTTAATTTACAGTGGTAGATTCAGCTTTAAAATCTCCTAGCTAACTACATAAAATGTTCAAATCCCTAATGTCACTAAATTGGACAGGATCACCAGCTAATAGTAAGCGCTGTCTCTGTGCCAGAAATAGACTATTATCGCTGAGCTTTTTGGCCACAGGCAGAACGCAGGTCCTATCCCCCCATGAGACGCTGATAGACACTGATGCTGAAACAAGGAAACAGCAGTGTCTATGTAAAACGAGGTCCATGTGATGTTTTTTCCATCCGAATCGCAACCATACACAACTCACATCCAAGAACGTCGCACACTAACATCTCACCCTGCCTCTAATCTGTAATCTAATTTGGCTGGCCCGCCTAAAATTTTACTGGAAGCGCCCGAAAAAGTGCGCGATCTTAAATAAGATGATAGCACAGATTCTTAAAACTAATTATCGCATGATCTTGCGAAATTTCGATCACCATAAAAACCTTGCCGATTTCAACTTTGTTGATAAAAATCGCTAAACACTAATTAAGAGAAATAAAATCCACAGGTTTGGGTCCTGCAGGGATTTGAACCGAGGACCCTTGTGCCTGGAGGCAAAATTTTACCTCTGAGCTACAATGTAGCTACTCACAATGCTTTACATAAACATACCTTTCTTTGACTAGAGAGAGGAAAGGCCTGGTGATTTCATCCTTCTAGGTCACATGATATGCAATTCAAACAAATCACACACGCCCCCTTCTGAGCACGAAGAGCTGGATGCGGGAGATATGAAATGAGATTGTGGCAAAACCCCTTTAATCATGTTTTTAACATGAGTTTTCAATAAAGTGCGGTTTATTTTAAAGCATTTGAGTGCTGAAGGAGCTTTCATCGTTTTCTAAAGCATCGTGAGATCCATCTACAGTGGGATGGGCAATGCTTCTTCCGTGCACCGCAATTCATTGGGCATAGTTCCTGTTACCAATTGAAGAGTGATGAACGTATCGGGTGAGCTGATTATACTGCATTTTTTATTGCGATTCTCACCAAACTGATCAGCTTTAAACATGTAGACCAGTGTATATAATTAAAATACAATTTTGCTTAATTTCAGAGTTAAAGCAAATCTCCTGCTTGTTTACACAAGTTTTTGTAGTTACCAACCACCTCTAAAGAAAAAGCAGTGCTGGTATGTCTACCACGGCTTCAGACCCACCCATAGCCTGAACAGGAAGTGATAGCCTAAAGCAAGATGTGAAGAGCATGGTCTGTGAAACAGCCTCATGAGAACCTCTTTGAGAGCTATACACCTCCTCTTAAAACATTTGGTTCATTGGTGGGTTTTTGTTTGACCCATGATTTTTCGGGGTTTTTTTTTGCTCTGGGTTGTGTAATTCTCTACTTTCCTATATTGCAAAAAAAAAAAAAAAACTACTGGTGTTGTGAAAGATGACGGGAAAGATGAAAACTGCAATAACCAGGTTTGCTTTCAGTCTGTAACTGGTGAGAGTCCATCCAGCATTTTTGTATATAGCTTTTTTTTTTTGTCTTCAAAAAACTATTTGTAAAATTGATTCATATATTTAGATGCAATGGTTGTGAAAGTTGCACATATCCTTAAATATCCCTCTACTATCCTTATTAATGGATTAGTGATGGATGATAGATATTTCTTTGAATATAAAAAAGGGTTTTTTTTTGTGTAGCAGGACAGCAGAGAAATTGATACAGAAGTGCACAAGTATTAATGGAGGTGCTCGACGAGCAGATTGGGTATGTAGAGCAGGAGATTCAAACTAAATGCGTAATCTGTCAATGTGTTTATTGCAGCAATCAGATATGTATTTGACCAATTAAGTTTATTGCTGGTTTACCTGAGGTTATTCTATGTCAGTAACCTTCATATGAGTAAATGACACTGCATAACCTTTTAACTTCAAGAATACATTCAAAGGAGAATTAGAATTTTCAAAACCACAACAATTTAGCTTTCATAGAAGGGTTCTACAACAAAACATAATGATAACATTTACATAAATGTGTTTCTAATGATAATAAAGTTATAGTTTAAAACGGGCTGAAAGTGTGGTTGTGGTAACCTCTAGATTGTGTTGCAGTAACCTCTGTAAACTTGTGATAGGACAAGGGGCATAGAGGTAACTGCCTCGCAGAGATGGTAGAGCAAGAATAACAGTTTGTTGAGTTGTAGAACTCAGGAATAGTTTACTAAGAAGATGTACTTCAAGGTGGTAGTATATAGACAAGTTCAATATGCATAGTGTTTCATACTGGGAGGCACAACCTTTAGTTCCACCAGTTACAGCTTGCACTTTTAATGTGGTTACTCTTAAAAGGGTTGTCTCACTACAAGGATTTTTTTTATTTTAAAGATCTTGCAAAAACAAGTCACTTTGCAATATGTGTCCATTAACAGTATCCTACCTATTCCTAGGTATCCCCTCTTGCATGGGCTGCATCAGCTCCTCAGGTCGCTATAGCTACAGACTTGTTTGATCTATCCTGATAGGCTGCCAGCACTGGTTGCTATAGTTAGAGACCTGGCTTCTACTGCAGTCTAGTGGAAGCCATTTTAACACACATAAGATGAATCAATGTAGTGAGACGACCCCTTTAAGTTACAGTCCCAGTCTTCATACAACAAGAGTCCAAATTGGCACAGTCACATGAGATTGCCTTCTCTAGGACAGGGAAAACACAGGTTTAAAAGCCAACAGCTAGGTATGAAACCAGAAAGGTGCTAGAAGCCCTGTTGAGTCTTCTGACTTTAGTGCCCTCACCTTTAGTGCACCCACAATCAGATGCTGCTTCAGCTGTTTTTTCTTCTTTGTTTGGTTCAGGTTGTCGTAGGCACAGTTCTCCTGGTGAAGATAGTACTGACATTGCCACATTTGTATTCAATGCAGGGAGTCATCCTGGATGTATCCCTTCTGGCTCCACCTGACTTTCGCACATTACGTAAGTTGCCTGGACCACGTAATGATATCTGGCGCATCTTCCTGATATCATTTTAGGTTACAGATCAATGTGTTCTATACAAGCTACAAGATCTATCTTCTACATCTGTGTCACAGATCTTATTCCTAAATCCGCATGAGTGATTCCACCACCTCAAATGAGGAATTGGTGGCACCTTTTGGATCTAGGTCCCAATGAATAGTCTGGTTGAAGGTCTCTCTTTTTTTGGGGATTTTTTTCCCCCCTCGTCTGTTTTGTAAATTGCTGGGTCTGATTGCCCTTTATTATGATAAATTCTGAGTGCATCACTCTTGAATGTGTGGGCCTCATTTAATCAAAACTGTCTAACCGTAAAATGGTCTTTGTTCCCCATAGCAACCAATCACAGGCCAGTTTTCAGGTTTCCAAATCTATATATGAAATTAAATATGAGATCTGATTAGTTGCTATGGACAACAAAACTTTACTGTAGACATTTTTGATGAATGAGGCCCAATAAGTCAGATAGTGAATCAGATAATAGCAATGTTTTGAATTATAAATTGCTGGCATGGTATGGATTCTGCTTAAAGGCAAGAGGAGAAGGTGTCAAGGAAAGGGGTAAACCAGGTTTTCAGTGGTGTAGTTGTGGAGACTGTTTTGCTAAAATTAGGGATGAACAGCCAGATTACCTTGATGACTTTTACACCTTACAAGGGAGTAAAATCGTTCGGCTTTCTCAAATTTCCTTTAGCCTGTTGCCTCATGGGTTTCATGTTCTGCTATAAAGGACCTGACACGTACAGTGGGTTGCAGAAGTATTTATTCTCCTTGAACTATTCCTCATTTGTAATCATTACAGCCACAAATATATTTTATGTGCTAGAGCAATACAACGTAGTAAGTATTTGTGAAGTGTAAAGAAAATGTGCTTTTCCAAATTTTTGCATATTTAAAAACCATAGTGTGGCATGCATAATTATTCATCCCCTTTTACTCTGATACCCCTAAATAAAATTCAGTGTGACCAATTGCATTTAGAAGTCATCTAATTAGTAATTGGAGAACATCTATATGTAGTTTAGTCTCCGTATAACTACAGCTGTTTTGTAAAGGTCTCAAAAATTTGATAGAGTACGTTAGTGAACAGCATCATGAAAACCAAGGAACACACCAGACAGTTCAGGGATAAAGTTGTGGCAAAGTGTATTGCATACCTAGGTTTTAAAAACAAAATTAACCCAAGCTCTGAACATCTCATGGAGCACTGTTCAACCCATCCTCCATAAATGGAAGGCGTATGGCACAACTGCTAAGCTACAAAGTCCACCTACACTGGCAGCCCAGACATGGAGACCACTAATTAGTGAAGCAGCAAAGAGGTCCAGGGTCCCACTGGGGGAGCTGCAGAGATCCACAGCTCAGAGGGGAGAATCTGGCCATTGGACAATTATTAGTTGTGTATTCCACAAATCTGGCCTTTATGGAAGAGTGGCAAGAAGAAAACCCTTTTTAAAAGCAAGCCATAATAAGTCCCATTTGCAGTTTGCAAAAAAAAAACTATGTAGGGAACACAGCAAGCATGTGAAAAAACATGCTCTGGTCAGATGTGACCAAACAGAACTTTTTGACCTAAATGCTAAACACTATAGGTCTTATGTATGAAAACTGTCTAGCAGTTACTCTTTTTTGCCCATAGCAACTAATCATAGCTCAGCTTTTATTTTTCCAAAGCACTATATGAAATTAAAGCTGAACTCTGATTGTCTTTGTTGCCCATAGCAACCAATCTTCTTGCTAGATGTAAGTTTTCATACATAAGGCCCTATGTGTGGAGGAGAGCCAACATCACACTGGACATACCATCACCAAAGGGCAGCATTGTGCGGTGGGCGGGGCCGTTCCTAGGCTAAATTGCACTCAGGGCGGGGTGAAGAAATTTGCCCACCCCCACCCCGTAACATAATGCGTCACAATGCAACACAGTTAATCACCATCAACTAAATCCATATTATACAAAAGGCTTTAACACAAAGTGCTGACAGAATAATAGTCATACAGTTACCAAATAACAATGCTACACGAAACCAGAATCCCAAGGCTAATAGTACCAATGTCCTATTAAGACCACATATCACCAGCACATAGTGACCGAATAATACCACAACACCATGACCACATATCACCACCACATAGTGACTGAATAATACACCATACCATTACTATACCATACCATACTACAACCAATATTACCGGCATACGGTGACCATACAGTGGTGGATACCAGTTGTACACAGGCTCTGCAGACATATAAGTGATTACAGTAAACTTGCATCCAGGTACTTACAGGAGACGTCTCTGAAGAGTTATCTTTCTCATCCTCTTTTTCTCCATCTGTCCCAGACACCATGAGGCATTCTCCCGGCCATGACTCTTCACTGTGGAATTTACAAAACAAATATCTTAGACTCCTCAATTTATCAGCGCTTCTTTACCAATTCCTATCTCTGTATAAACTCCCCATTTCTAGCGTCCCAAATGGTAATAATTACCCCCTTGTGCCCCAAACGGTAAAAGTGCAGAAGGTACACCCCCAAACTAGGTAGGCAGTCCTCAAGTAGGTGTATAGCGTACCATTAGGTAGGTATCTCAGTCCCCTATTAAGCATATTGGTAGTTATATAGGCTCCCCAATAAGTAGAAATATAGATCCCTATTTTGTAGTTATGTAGGCCCCTGTAGGTAGTTATTTGCCCCCTGGTAGCCTTGTAGTAGCCCTCCAGTAGCCAGGTAGTTATTTGTCCGCTGGTGCCAGGTTGTTGCCCCCTGTAGCTATGTAGTTATTTGCCGGCTGGTGCCAGGTTGTTGCCCCCTGTAGCTATGTAGCAGCCCACTGTAGCCATGTAATACCCCCCTGTAGCCAGATAGTTGCCCATGTAGCTGCCCCCTGTAGCCACATAGCTGCCCACTGTAGCCAGATAGTAGCCCACTGAAGCCATGCAATACCCCTTCTGTAGCCAGATAGTTGTCCCTATAGCCAAAATAGGGGGAGGATCCCCCCCCGTAACCAGATAGTTGCCCACTATAGCTAATGATGATAATATAAAAAATAACGTACTCACCTTTCCATGATTCCTGCAGCGCTGCCAGGTCCGGGAGCTGGTGATCAGTTCCTGGGATCTCCTGCGACTGGCGGGAACCGAGACTCAGCGTCGCAGGGGGCGTGGTGAAAGCCGTGCGCCCCCTGCGACGCTGCTGTGTATGTACAGCGCTGACTGAGCGCTGTACATACAGGGGAGGAGGCAGAAGGGAACGATCAATCCTGCCTCCTCCCTGTATTGGCAGCTGCACTGAGCGTGTGCTGCTGCTGGCTCTGACTCTGCACAGCCGTTTTACAATGGCTGTGCAGAGTCAGAGGCTAATCGCCGGGTGATCGCCTGCCCCTAGGAATGTCCCTGGCGGTGGGGAAGCCTTGCTTCAGCATGAACTGGGAAGTTGGTCATAATTGACATGCAATTCTTTGAAGGACGGAGCCGAGCTGCGCTATGGAAACACGCAGCGGCGATCTCATGTGAACGCCGCTGCGTCTTCCTCATAGCCCGCAGTGATAATCTCACTGCTAATTGTTTAGATCCGTCTCTGGGCCCGTCCTGACAGTCCCTGAGATGGATCTCTAACAAGTGCTTGTAACATGGAGTGAAAACTCCATGTGAGCAAGCCCTTAGGCTGTGAAAATAGAATTTCTTTTTTTCTAATAGTAAACAATTTTAGCTGAAAATATTTAATTTTCACAAGGAATCCTGGAAAAAATCACTCCAAAATGTGTTACGCACTTTCTTCCGAGTTTGTCAATACCCTACATGTGGGTGTAAACTGCTGTTTGGGTGCATGGCAGCGTGTACAAGAGAGGAAGCGCTATTTGGTTTTTGGAACTCAGATTTTGGTGGGTGCCAAGTCGCATTTAACATGCTAGTTTTATTCCGTGGGTGGATACGATTATGGTGATACCAAAGTTATATCTATTTTTTTTTTTATGTTGCAGCACTTAAAAACACTTTTTTTTTTATTGTGTAAAATAATATTTATGCATCGCTGTCTTCTGATAGCCATCACTTTTTTTTCCATCTACGGAGCTGTGTTGTAAGGGTTTTTATTTTGCGGGACAAACTGAGGTTTTCATTAGCCCCTCTGGCCTCTAGATTTTTCTATCCGGCTACCTTCAGTCTCACCTTCTTGACATGACTCTTGTGCCAGTAGCTCTCATGTCTCATCAGTTCCACTGCCCTCCCTCATGCAGTCCACCTGCCATAGTCAAAGGTGGATATTGCACAGCATCCTCAGACTAGTCAGCAGTCCTCACATGTCAGAGCTAATCGTTTCCTTTAGCAGCCATAGCTTCATACTCTTCTTAATGTTTCTCTACCAGACACACAGGCCAGGAATGTTCAGGTTCTTGTCATTCAGCCTTGCAACAAACACATGGTAGGGAACATCTCCATTTTATGCAAGCATTGGAAAACACCCACATAATAGTCACACACGAACACTCTCACCAACCATCTCCACCCACAGGGCTCCCTATGACAACCCCAGTTTACTACCTAATAAAAAGATTGCACACAAGGCTGGAATACCCCACTGTGCAGTGTGGCAGATTACAAAAACATAAGTGATAATGTTCATGTTTCATACCAGCAATACAATGTGGCATCTCCTGCAATAAAAGGAAATGTGATTGGGCAACAAAACACATCATTTTATATACAGTATAAAATTACCATCCTGATTCACTGAGTCACAAGCAGTTTTACACTCACTCTATCTCATTGGTGGTTCTATAGCATTGATTAGCATATTTAGCTTCTCTGTAGCTGAGCCCTTGTTTCCGAGGACTGGAAACAATTGCTTATCTATAAAAAGAAGCTAATCTTGTTAGAGATAATAAGTTTGCTCTAGAGTGAGGGAGTAAGCTCTGTCCATCCATGGTGATGTCGCTCTCTGCTCTAATCAGATAACAGAGTTGGTCAAGGAACCAGGAAACTATAGAAACACAGAGCTTTAAAATCTCTCATATCTCATGATTAAAGTAAAAACAATAGACCAATGTATTTAGAAAAAGTCTTCAATTACCTGTTCCACATATTGAAAGCTAATCTTTGTAGTGAGAAAACCCCCTTAAGCTTCATAGAACTCTAAACACTAGATAGTTTATACAGGGTTCTTGCACAGTCCATGTTTTCACACTTTTCAGGCCTCGTTCACACGGCTGATTTGGGGACGGATTTCAGCCATATTGCGCGCCAATACGGCTGAAATCCGTCCCAGGCCTTACGGTAATCCACAGTTCTCATAGATGCACATTAACCCGGGGCGGGATACGCGCTGTGGATAATGGATGTCTATGGGGCCGGCGAGCAGCCGCCCAAGCCCCAACTCCCCCGCTGCACGGCAGCCGGCGTAATTGGAGGCGAAATCCGTCCCTGTAATTACGTCGGCAATAAGCCGTGTGAACTTCGCCTTACAGGTTTACCACTGAATTCTAAGAAACTAATTTAAAAGTGATGAGAAGGAGGGGGCTCTGTTTGTCCTGTCCCTGTCAGCCCTGCTATCACCATTTGAGGAATATAGACAGCCATGGACCCTAATAACAAACACCGCAACAGAAGTCATCCCAGATGTCTCTAAGCTGTCCATTTCTCACTGCTGACATAAGTGGCCATAATGCTCAGACTACACACTTAGTCGAGCAACAACACTTTGGCAGAGATCCAGCCACATGTCCACTAGTCACTACCACCTATGGGGCTCCTTATGCTAGCGTCTCTTAACTAATTAGCAGCATTAAATTGTGGCCATGAATTCCATGCAGCCGTCCTACCAACTGCACAAAATGCAGTATATTTACCTGCAGTATATACAATCACACAAAATGTGTTCTCCTTGACAGCAATATAAAGGCATTATAACACAGAAGACCATAGTCCACTGCAACACATTAAGCTTAAAAGATCAGTATTTCACAACTTTATACACTCAACCTTCTTACAATTCCCCCTGTTTAATGATTGCCATCTTCAGAATTGTAATGGCTCCATTCCTCTGAGAGAAATAAAGAACAGCATGTATCACAAATTACAGAAAAAAACAAAACTAGGTAGAAAAATACGGTATATGGGTGAAAACCTCACCACACTTGAATCCACAATTTGCAGCAATTCCAAAATAAAGAGATACAGGTAACCCTTCCAAATAGCAAAGCAATTTTTTAGTCATTCATGCAAGGTCTTAGCTTAGAAAAGTTCTTGAATGGACTGAAACGTTGAATAGGTGAATAAAGAAGCACTTTGCTTAAACAAGGATGAACGTATTCACCGTATAATCCCTCAACAAGTAGCTTTTATGTCCACTCAGTGACCTTCTCCTTCTGGAAGGTGAATTGACAGTGGTAAAATCTATGTCACATAATAGACATAGCCATGCCCTAGTTCATAGTCCCAGCAAGTTTACCTGCAACAGTGAACTCAGAGGTCTGTTTTCCATAGTGGGTAGGTTGAGAGGGCCTGGTCACTGCAGTTGCCGAGGCACCCGACAGTTGTTTGACAACCATGAACTCCATCTAGTTTCCAGGCTGTAGCTGTTGAGGTGGGTGGGCATTTCACCCCACTTAATGGAAAGGCAGTGGACATAAATCTCGCCAGTTCTGTGCACCTTGATAAAATTATATCATTTGGCCAGTAGAGGTAGACCACAGATCCTTCTTGTTAGGTCTACCTTGTGTTAGCAGCCAATGCATCATCATCATTGATGGCCCTCAAATATTGCTGAATCTGGCAAATTTCCTCATCAGTGCTCCAGACACAACCACAAGTCACTGATGCTAGCTCACATCACCTCCATGTTAAGTTACAAGCCGTTTTATTTGCCAGTTGAGATCATTTTCATACTCTGCCTTGTTGCTTCTGACCAGCTTTCTTGATTGGCGTGGGTTAAGTCTCTCTTTCATTTGGGACTGCTCCATGCACACCTTTGGGGCCATGGGGTCAAAGTCTGTTTAGCAGTTCTATCCCCAGTCTGTTCTATAGCCTCCACTGGCTGTTTATTATACATCATATCTCCTCAGGTCATCTGGGGATCTTTTTCTAAAGGGTCATCTCTGCAGAATGGCCACGTAGTGGCCAACTATATGACATTTCACCACCCATATTCTACTGAGTACGCAAAAATAAAAGAGGGGTCTACTGGGTGTGATCTGAACCCCAAGTTTATGGTGTGTCAAACCCAAAGGACTTTAGATGGTAAGTTAAGAGGTCTATTGGTGACCACCCTGCTGAAAATGGTACAGAATTCTGTAGTGCTGAACTTGAGAACACTTTACCAACAAGAGGCATTTATGCTCGACTGTTTTAGGCACATACGTTCATGTGGATCCTGAAGCTATAAAACATTTTTTTATTTTTGCCACACTTAAATGATAAATATGATTCACCTTCAACTAAAACTACAATGTTTTGGAGGAACATTTCTCCTATATGCGTGAAGACTAATTCAGGATCCAATAACCTCAGAAGCCTATTACTCATCTGATAGCACAGAAATGAAAAATATAATATCAACAACAACTACTATCTCAGGTTACTCTAGGTTAAAAAAAATAAGATTACTCACCAAGCGTCTGAGTGATAATAATATGATCGTTATGCTGTAGAAATGCAAGCAAGAGCAACCAAACTAATAAGGGGAATGGAGCATCTTAGTTACGAGGAAAGGTTAAAAGAATTAACCTTATTTAGATCTGGTTCACATCAGCGGTATGCTTTCCGTTGTTCTACTCCATTTGGGAGCCAGAAAAGCAGAAAAAAATGGATTCCCATTCATTTCTATGCAGTTTTTAAGCTATCAGTTTGGCTCTGTTTTGTCAGATTTTTAGTTTTTCTGACTGAAAAAATTATGTAGTCTGCTGTACTATTGTTTCCATTAAAAAAATTTTTTTTATCTGAACAAAAGGACTCCATTTTATTTTATACATTGAAGTTAACTGTGAACGGATAGTAACAAATGGTTATCCATTTGCATTTGTTTTTAGATCCGTTTGACAGATACGTTCTTTGTTCTGCGCATGTGCAGAGGAATTTCACTCAGATAATGTTTTTTTTTAAAAAAAAAGTATTCATTTTTAACAAATGTAAACAAATATAAAACTATCTGTTTAAAGGATACGTCAAACAGATACTTAGGGTCACATGTATGAAAACTGTTTAGATCTAAAATTCACTTTTTTGCTCATAGTAACCTAAGTGAGTTTTAGACCTAAACAGTTTTCATACATGTGGCCCATTGTCTTCAGTTTGCATCAGTTATTTCTTTTTTTCAGGAGTTGTCTTTTGTTTCCCCCTTCACAATGATCACCCATTCCCAGATTGAACCCGTCCTTAGTCTTGAGAAAAGACGGCTACGTGGAGACATGATTAATGTATATAAATGACCCCTACAAAAAGTAGAGGGAAAAGATATTTTCTATAATACCTCCTCAAAAGGCAATTCCCTTCATCTGGGAAAAAAAAAAGGATTTAATCTCCACAGGAGAAAAGCCTTCTTTACCTTGAGAACTGTGTATTTGTAGAAGAGCCGCCCCAGGAGCTGGACAGTAGGAACACTTAAGGGCTTCAAGAAAGGCTTAGATAACTACTTATTACTAAATAACATTAATATTTATATAGCAGCATAAAGTGTCTACATCCAGTCTGATGGGAAATTTTTGGGGGCAGAAAAAATTTCCAAAGCTTCAACAGCCCGGGGGGAAAAAAAGCTTCCCCATTTCCCCTTCCCTTCATTCACATCTTTTCCACCCTTGGTTGAACTTGATGGACATACAGTATCTAACAAAACTGAGTACACCCCTCAAATTTTGGTATATATTGAATTGTATCTTTTCATGAGACAACACTGAAGATATGACATTTTGATACAATGTAAATTACCAGTGTATAACAGCTTGTATAACAGTTTTGATTTGGTTTGCCCTCAAAATAACTCAACAAACAGCCATCAATTTCTAAACTGATGGCAACAAAATTGAGTACACCCCTAAGTAAAAAAAAGGACAAGTTGTGCCCAAAGTGTAGTTGTGCCAGAAGACTAGTTCAAGTGCGCCCCTAAAGGTCATGGCTGATAATAGCACAATGAGCACAGGATACGTATGTCTGCATGTTGATAGCAATCTTAAGAGTTGCAAATACAGTTTCCTGTGGAACTAATATGGTCGCCAGTAGCAATCAGGTGCCCTCTGCTGGTATTAGAAAGGGGAGTCAGTTGTCTGATGTGAACACTACAGATGCCCGCAGCACTTTGTAATGCGCCTAAGATCGAGGGGTGTGCTGAAGGCATGTCGCAATACAACTGTATGCAGCTGCAAATTTATTTCTCTAGTATGACAAATCCAGGCACATAACTGCTGGTACAGGTAGAACACTTTAAAGATGGTTTACCTGAGACAGATATGCTTCTTTCTAGCTAGAAAGTGCTAAATCCATGACCCACGGTAGAACAGGTTCATAGATTCAGGCGCATTCTATACTACTAATGCACGCCCAAAAAAATGGCGCCTGGGCAACAAAAATCGTACATGTAACTCATAATGATTTCTTTTAGTAGTGCCATCCAGAGTGCCATTGCTTAAAAAGCCAGCTCTGTAAACAACAAAACGTATTCTTTGTCCATAGGCTTCTCTACAGACCAGCAGTATTGATCCATATCCCTTTGTGAGGCACCATACTATCTCATCAATGCATAAAAAGTGTAATTTATTCAGATAAATTGCTTCCAACAGCCAAAATTAAACTGTAGATATTCACTTATTCATTTTAATATCCCACAAACTTAAAAGGCTGTCATTTTAATTAGATTATTTTAGAACCATTGGATCTTAAGGTATTCCATCACATGGTGAAGATAAATCACAGTTTATAGAGTAAATAAAGGAAAATGTTAGGCTTCTAAGGGTCAAGATAAAGATGTGTTAGATCACAGTTATTTCATTCTGTCGAGGACTCAATCATTTTAACTTTATATAAAACACTACAATTACTGTTGCAATAAATCATTGGACAGTGTTCTTTTCAGGTGATAAATTCACAAACGGGAGGAAAATAAAAGTTATTCTTGTACACATTAAAAGCAGATTCTAATCAATATGTCCAATATGAGAATAAGTGGAGTCTTTGATCTGATGCTATTTTATTACTGACAGTGTATAATACTGTAAAGTCTTAACAGATTTGTTCAGACTATGTAGATGGCTGAGATGAACGGATAACGCAGTTATTTTTTAGGTTCAAAATTGTGTGTGGATTAATTTGTTAGTAATGGTTGTAGCTGCTTTTTGGGAATCGGATCTTCAAATCCTTTGGCGTGAATGCGATCTAAAACACAGTGGGCCACATGTACGAAAACTGTTTAGGTCTAAAACTCACTTTTTTGCCCATAGAACCTATGGGCAAAAAGTGATTTAACCTAAACTTTTTTTCATACATGTGGCCCAATGTGCTGCCTACCTGCAGCCACCACAAGAGACAGCATGAGATTTTTATATCGAGTTCAGTGTGTACACTATATGTTTAGGTCCAAGTTTCCCTTACCCCTCCTCCCACAGCCTACTTTTTTTGTCATGTTCGTTTTTCCCTCCCCGCCTTCCCAGAGCCAAAACTTTTTTTTTTTTACTTATCTATCTACATTGACACATGAGGGCTTTTATTTTGCGGGACAAGATGGATTTTCTAATGGTGTCATTCAAAGTACTATAGAATATACTTGAAAACGTCCCAAAAAATTTTCTTTTTAACGGTGTTTTAATCTTCAGGTAATTGAGTGTCACTGTATTCTACGGTTTATATAAACCGGCAATTTTCCAAACAATAGGGTTTTCGTTATATTTTGGTACCGTAAAAAAAAATTCAAACCATTTCTATTTTTAACATTGTTTCCGCGGTACAATTTTCTGCGACCAATAACTTTTTTGTACTTCTACTTATGCACTTGTGTGAGGATGTATTTTTTGCGGGCTGAAGTGAACTTTTTTTTTTTTCACTTTTCCAAAATTTTGAGAACACCCAAAAAACATTTGTGTTTTAGCGATTCGTTGGCCATCGACATCGTCGATGGTCGATTTCACCACATCGACAAAAAGTCATAGTCGGTAGTAGAAATTTTGATCATTGACCATTAAAGTCTATGGAGAGCAACAACACCTTCAACTCTTACACCCAAACAGGGCTGGATAAGCGAATTAACACCACAACAGTCAAATGGATACGTGCTGGCATCATAGCCAACACAACTTAGGTTATAAAAGCCACAGAAAGAAAATCACAGACCTTCACTATCCCTTCTTGTACTCACAGCATGACCCTTAAACCTGCATCACCCACAAATAAAAAGTGCCAAAGGCAGTATGATTGAACCATCAACTTACTTGAACTGGACATTGAATATCCCTGTCCTGTAACCACCATGAGCCCCAAACCTGCATGACCCCCAGATTAAAAGTGCCGGAAAAAAGGAGTCTATTCAACCACCATTTTAGTTTCACTGTGACATTGACTATACCTAGTCCTGGGCTCACGAGCATTAGCCCCAAACCACATAACCCCCCAGATTCCAAAGTGACGAAAAGTAGTCTTTTCAACCACCAATTTAGTTTCACTGACATCTGGACTATATCTGTCCTGTAACCGCAGAATGACCCATTAAACCTGTCTGACCCACAGATTAAAAAGAGCCGGAAATTGGAGTCTTTCACTACCATTTTTTATTTTCACTGGGACATATACTGTCCCTGTCCTGGGTAGACGCATGCCCCTCCCGTATGAGTGCGGAACCAATTGAGCTTCACTTGGAAACTACTGGTGGTTAACGCTCCTGTTCCAGCCCAGGTGCCCTTTTCTTGCAATTCTTTCTCATTTTACTCAACGTGCTGGAGAAATTGTCTCTGTACTTTGTCACAGTCCGTGCTCCATACTCAAGACCTCTGACTAACCTACATCTGGTTAAGTCTTCCTGAAGCCTCCCTTGTACAAAGTTCCAGGAGGGAATTTTTACCAGCTATTTATACATTGCAACATTTATTTTTAGTAGTTTAGTTCTAGAAAAACACATTTTTAAAAATAGGAAGGAATCCCACCATGTCTTTGTTTCTCTTTTTTTAATTGTAGTTAAATGGGTTATATCTCAATACCGGTATTGATAGCAATGTTAAAGATCTTGCAAAAACACAGTCATGTTACAATATGTGTCCATTAACCGTGTCCTACCTATTTCCTGTTTCTGACAGCACCATCACCCTTGAGCCACCTGACAATTTGTGAAGTAACAAATGTCTGTTAGAAACAACATTTTTTTAATAATAGGATAAGGAGACATGTAGTAAGCTGCATTTCCAAAGCAAAATGCCCCCAAAAAAATTCAAGCATGACCCTTGAGCCACTTGGACAATTGGAAGACAAATGTCTGTTAGAAACAACTCACCATTTTTTTTATAATAGGATGTAACGAATGCAGGTAGTGGGATACGCTGGACCACCGCTAAGCGATGGTGTAAGCCGACCAGGGGAGCGGAATCTAAGTAGAGACCCCGGTTTTCACCAGAGCCCGCCGCAAAAGCGTGATGGTACTTGCCTGCCGGCGGAGAGAACTACAACCAGTCGTCCCACTGGCGTGACTTGCATGCGGTGGCAGCCAGGCAGTGCGTGGTACAAAATCGTGAGACGTAGGCGAAGTCGGGGACAGGCAAGAGGTCAGGGCAGGCGGCCCTGGGTCGTGGTCAAGACACAGAGCCGAAGACGGTTCGTACACGGATTAGACAGGATACAAGGCAGAAGAACTTCTCTGAAGGCAGTAACGCACTAAAGATCCGGCAAGGAGGTGACCCGGAAGAAGGGGGTTAAATAGGGGTCACCAGAGCCTTAACAATAATGGGCGTACTGCCCCTTTAAATCTGGAGAGCCTGCGCGCGCTCGCGCCTAGGGCGCGACAATGCCACCTTTCCGGCCGGCCAGAGAAAACGGGAGATGCGGGAGCGCAGAGAGGTAGAAGCGGCAGCCGGGACCCGAACCCGCGGACCGCAGGGCCGCCGGACCCCGGCTGGTGCCGCAACGAGTGCGCCCGCGCCCCGGGCGAGGGCTTGCGGGACCACTTGGTGAACAGTACCCCCCCCCCCCCAGGCCGTCCTCCTCTTTCTGGTTTCGGAGGAACCGCAATATGAGACCGCGGTCCAGGATGTTTCCCTCAGGTTCCCATGATCTTCTCCTCCGGATACCGAACCCCTCCCAATCAACCAAGAATTGCCGTTTACCCTAACCGACCTCATAGCCAGATCTCTTTTGACCGCAAAATATGTTGGAGCTACAGACTCAGGAGAGGGAGGGACAACTTTTTCTGGAGAAGCGGTTCACCACGACAGGCTTCAGGAGGGATACGTTAAAAGAATTAGGGATCAGCATGGGTGGGTGGGGATTCGAGCTTATATGATAACTGGATAATACGGGCTCCGGATTTCAAAGGCCCCAGAAAGCGTGGACCCACTTGTAGCTGGGGGATTTTTTCCAACCTGACATATTTGCGGACAGGCAGACTTTTTCTCCGGAGTTAAAGATTGGGAGCGTTCTCCTCTTTCTGTCCCCGCCTGGGCCCTTCATACGGGCAGCAGCACGCTGCAGGGACTGACGAGTCTGCCTCCAGATGCCAGATAAGTCGTGACCTAGCATTACAGAGGGCACCTCGGAGAGAGGGCAGAGGGTGAGGGGGGCGGGGGGGGGAATGGCCCGACCATATAACAAACAAAAAAGGGAGACGCGCCCGAAGCCCCGGAATCCATGAGTTGTATGAGAATTCAATCGGCCCAGGTAGGAGGTCGGCCAATCATCCTTGCGTGCAGAAACAAAATGACGTAAGTAAGTGCCAGAATCTGAATTGACCCTCTCTAAAACCTCCCGTTGATTTGGCGGATGTAGGATGAAGAAAAGTCGTTACTTCACCTGCAATCCGGGAGCAGAGTGCGCGCCAGAACTTGGAACACGAAACTGAACCCCACGATCAGAGACGATTGCTGGGGCAGGCCGTGCAGCGAAGATGTGACTAAAGAACAGGGAGGCAAGACTGGTGCGGAAGGTAATACCTGGCAGTGGGTCGAAATGTGACATCTTCGAAAACCTATCCGTAATGACCCAGATCACGGTGTTTACCCGAAAGGAATGAGAAGGTCGTGATCGAAATCCATCGCCCAACAATGGGACCATGGGAGTACTGGGTGTTAGGCAGGGTCGCAGCATCCCGGAGGGGCCGTGGCGGGCACTTATTCCGGGCACAAGTGGCACAGGCATCCACGAAGTCCTTAGATCTTAGCCAGCCCTGGCCACCAGTAAAACCGAGAGATCAATTGGAACGATCGTTGGCGGGCCCCCCGGCATGGCCTGCCCAACAACGAGCAGTTCCCTCAATTCAGGATTCTCTTGCGCAGAGATTGGCCGAACGTAGGTTCTTCGCCAGGAGGTATCTGCCGGAAGGAGGAACATGCGCTGCTGGGATCAGGCAAGGCGTTCCGGAGGTAAAATGGTGTTGGGGCTGCGGGATCCTTCCAGTGACGTCAGATGCCGAGAGAGAGCAAAATCTGCCCTGATGGTCTTTTCAGCAGGCGAAAATGGATCCGGAAGTCATATCTAAAAAGAAAAGTGACCACACCGTGCTTGCCGGGGATTGAGGCCGATGGGGCCAGACTGGAGATACTGAAAGATTTTTGTGATCCTTAAATACCTCAAAGGATGACGAGCTCCCTCTAGAAGATGCCGTCCACTCTCCAGGGCCATCATGATTGCGAGTAATTCTCGTCCCCATAGCATAGTCCTCTCCGCCGACAGAAGGTCTTCGAGAAGAAGCCGCAGGTGGTAGTTTTTCTTTCCCCCCCCTGTTGGGACCCTTTTTGAGTAAGGATAGCTCCGGGCCCCCACAGAGAAGAGGCATCCACCACCAGAGCGAAAGCTTTCTCCAGGGTCAGGGCGTGACAAAATAGGTGCGGAAGCAAAGGCCTGTCTTCAAATCTGAGAAGGCTCTTTCGGCGCCGGTGGCCAACATTTGGGATTAGCCTTTTCCCTGTGTGAGGGCCACAGTAGGAGCCCACCAGAGTAGATGAAATGAGGTTTATAAACTGTCCGATAATAATTCGCAAAGCCGCAAAAAAACGTTGAATGGCTCGAAGACCAACAAGGTCGTGGCCATTGCAGGATAGCAGACAGCTTATTGGGATCCAATTGTAAACCTCGGTTGGAGACAGAATGTAACCGAGGAAAGGCAGACTGGTTTGTGGTGGAACACAACACAGTTCTCTAATTTGCGTACAGGCGTTGCTGCGAAGGGGGCCGTTGGCCCAGGACTAGTGCGTACCTGTGAAGATGGTTCCGAAGGTCAGGTGGAGAAAACCAGGATGTCGTCCAGGTAACGATGACAACAGTGTAGAGCAGGTCCCCTGAAGATGTCGTTTACAACTCATTGAAAGACCCGCGGGGGCATTGCACAGGGCCCGAATGGCTATTACCAGATA
Source organism: Phyllomedusa bahiana (assembly GCA_025379985.1). Classification (NCBI taxonomy): domain Eukaryota; kingdom Metazoa; phylum Chordata; class Amphibia; order Anura; family Hylidae; genus Phyllomedusa; species Phyllomedusa bahiana. Next base: position 39,764 of record JAODAL010009610.1, on the reverse strand, counting down.
CTACTACAAAAATGGCCGTCGCGGGTAAATTGAACGCAGTCTTCCACTCATCTCCCTCCACGATTTCTATGAGATTATATGCCCCGCGCAGGTCCATTTGAGTACACCTTGGCTCCCTGTAGAGACGGTCAAAGAGTTCCGTTAATTTAGTGGCAACGGTACCCCGATTTTTTTACGGTAATCTGGTTCAGAACCCCGTTGAGTTCGATGCAAGGACGGAGAGAACAATTCCTTCCTTCTGTACGAAGGAAAAACCCGGCTCCAGCGGGTGATGAGGACCTTTGCGAATAAAACCCCTTTGTGCAGTTTCTCACGGATATAGTCCGACATGGCCTGAGTCTCTGGTCTGGACAACGGGTAAACTCTGCCCCGAGGAGGACTGGCCCCCAGGAAGGAGGTCAATGGACAGTCAATAGGGGCGATGAGGAGGAAGGGATCGGCCTGTTTTCCTCCGAAAAGAACTCTCCGCGTAGTCCCGGTATTTCTGTGGGAAGAGACCTGGCAGGGTCCCTGGGAAGACTTGATTGAGGTGGAATGGCCCGGACTGGCCGCTGAACTATGAGAGACAGCGATTCTGGCAGTTGGAGCCCAGCGTAGAACCTCCCCCCCTTTCTCCCAGTTGAGGGTCGGGGCCATGGAGCTGCAGCCACGGAAGACCCAGAGGATCGCTGAAGGACACCGATGGAGGACATATGAAGGTTATCTCTCCTTGCGTAAAGCCCCTACGCGGAGGGACAATGGCTTGGTTTATGTGCCGAATGAGGCCTCACTAAGACCTCGCGTCACTCACGGAGATATCACCAGGGGCTTTCTCCAGACGGGTCGGCCGGAAGGCGATACTGGGACACCAGGGCGGAGCGTGAAATAAAGTTCCCCGGCGATCCAGAGTCCAGAAAGGCGGGTACCCGAAAAGTGAGTCCGACCACCAGACGAGACCTCAACCTCCATAGTAAGGCGTGGAGAGGAGAGTGTTCAACACCTAGGACGCCTCTCCGACATAACTAGGTTCGGGCGTTTCCCTGCCGCTGAGGGCGAGCGGCAACCATGCGACAAGTGATCCGGGGCTGGCACAGTAAAAGGCACAATTCTCTGCCGACGGCGGGACAGCTCTCCGTTTCGGCAAGTAGCAGATGTGTCCCGGTCCACCTGCCAAGGGTTCTTCACTGGTAGGGATCGGAAAGTGACAGCTGTGTCTTTGAAGACCGGAGCCAGGCGAGCGAACGGCGTGGTCGGCGAGATCACGTTCCCTTGCCGTAGAGATTCCTCTTGCGCTCGGCAAGCGAACATCGATCCGATAGCTAGGTGGGATCAGCTCGCTTAGGAGGAAGGGATCTCTCTAGCCGCTAGGGCGGCCTTAACTCTGCCGGACAAGCCCTTTTTGAAAGTGGCACATAGTGCGGCGTCGTTTCCAGGTAAGCTCTGATGCCAGGGTCCCGGAAAACAGAACTGCGTAGTTCGACCGAGCCGAGGAGAGTCACCCTGGCGAAGATTCAGTAGAGCGGTCCCTCTGCAGAGGATGCCTCGTGCCGGCTTCTTCAAAGACCACGGCGGAGACCAGTCTGAGAGGGAAAAGCTGTAGGTCCGTCAGTCACCGATCGCCACACCGGTCTCAGAGAGGGGTGGCCCAAGCTAGAGCCTTCCGGACAGCAGACTGACACACGAAGGCCACCTTAGAACGTTCAGTGGGTAATTGTACGCAGCCATCAACTCAACGTGCATCGAGCACTGGGTAATAAATCCCCGCACAGTTTGGAGTCCCCGTCAACTTGTCAGGTATGGTAACGTAAGCCTAGAATTCCGTGTGCTGGCGTGAGGTGTCCCACAGAGGAGGAAGGGTCGCGCTGTTTGGTTAGCCGGAGCGTGCTGCATCCATGGCGGACAACTATTCATCTGCTGGCTTTTGCGCTAGTTGATGTGACTGCTGAGGGCTCACTATCGCCGTGAGATCCGGTTTCTCCGGGCAAGGTACCTGGCGGGATCCATGGCCGTCATCTTACTTGTAACGAATGCTAGTATGGATACCTCTGGACCAACCGCACAGCGATGGTTGTAAGCCGTACCTAGGGGACGGAATCTAATAGAAAACCCGTTTCACCAGAGCCCTCCGCAAAGCGGGATGGACTTGCCATCTGCGGCGGAGAACTACCAGGTCCTCCCACTGGCGTGACTTGCATTGCGGTGGCACCAATGCCAGTGCGTGGTACAAAATCGTGAGACGTAGGCTAAGTCGGGACAGGCAAGAGGTACAAGGGCAGGCCGGCAATTGTTCGTGGTCAAGAACACAGAAGCGAAGACGGTTTCGGTACACGGTATGACAGGATAACAAGGCAGAAAGAAGCTTTCACTGAGGCAGTAACGCACTAAGATCCGGACAAAGGTGACCCGGAAGGAAGGGGGTGTAAATAGGGTCACCAGCAGCCTTAACCAATAATGGGTCGTACTGCCCCTTTAATCCTAGAGCCGGCGCGCGTGCGCCTAAGGCGCGGGCATGCGCTACACTCCGGCCGGCCCAGGATAACGGGAGGACCCGCGGGAGCGCGGATAGGTAAAGCGGGCATCCGGGGACCCGACCCGCGGGACTCTGGCAGGGGCCTCCGGACCCGCGGGTGCCGCACGAAGTGCGCCCGCACCCTGTAGCGAGGGCTGCGGGACCACTCGTGACATAGGACTGAGTAGTGCAGCATTTCAAAGCAAAATGCCCCTCAAAAAATTCAAAGCATGACCTTGAGCCACTTTGGACCAATTGTGAAGAGACAAATGTCTGTTTAGGAAACAACAGTTTTTTTATAATTGTACCTGTATTATTGCTGCATTTCCAAGCAGCATGACCAAAAATTATAAAAATGACTTCTCTAGCCACTGTTAAAAATTGTGAGGGAGAAAATGGCACTTAGAAGCCACCATTTCTGTTCCAAAGGACCTCATGTTATTGCTGTATCTCAACAGCTACAACATTGACCCCAAAGAAATTATAAATATGACTTCTCAGCCACTGTTAAAAATTGTTGAGGGAGAAATTGCCACTTAGAAGCCACATTTCTGTCAAAGGACCATGATTATTTGCTGTATCTCACAGCTACATGACCCCAAAAAATTATAATTGACATTCTTCAGGCAACTATTAAAAATTTTGAGGGAGAAAATGCCACTTAAAAGCCACATTTCTGTTCCAAAGGACCGATAATTTATAGCTGTATCTCACAGCAACATAACCTCGAAAACCATTGACAATGCGAAAACTTCTAAAGATAAAGTGAGTAAATGGAATACGTGTGTCATGAAAACCCTTGCTGTCTTTTACAGTCTCCCACAGCAAAAACCAGCAAATGAACTGTTGGGAAAAGAGAAAAAAAATGCAAGAAGAAATGATCAATTAAAAAAAAAAAAGTTTTCAAGAGGAACCATTCTGTTTGAAAAAGGAATGTGAAGTAGAGCCACACACCGGCAACTAATCGGTGACCTCGGCAATTGGGGCCAACAACAACATCATCAAGAGATCCAATGCCTGAATCATCTTGATGAAAGTCAAACGAATCCACATTACTGTGGAAAAGCCGATGCATTTGTCTGTAATACTCCTCCCAGCTGTGCTGAAGGTCCGCTCTATATATGACCGCTGGCGCGGGCAGGACAACACCTCTATGGCGTGGCGAGCCAGCTCATGCCATTCATCCTTTTTGGATACCCAGAATTCTATTGGGTTCCGGAACACATAAAAAAAACATTGGTGTTGAGACGCAGATAGTCCGTGCACCAAGATCTTAAGGCTGTCTTCCTGTGTGTTGGATGTGTGCCCTGCATTGGCATGCGTGTGAGTGGTAAACAAAGATATTGCCTGAGGTCACCCATTAGGCTTCTGCCTACCACTTTGCCTGCTGCTGCTGGCCGCTACGGCTACTGTGACACTCTACTTGCTGTCTGTTCGCTGATTTGTTCCAACAAACCCCGTTACATTTGGGGAAACGTGAAGCGACCAACAGATGTCTCCAGTTGATCCAATCAGCACAGTCTCCATTTCCTGCATTTTACTCTCTATTTGGGTGGGGGGAAAGGGAAAGGGGCTGATTTTGTTTTGTCCCGGGGATCCGGGAGGGTGCCCAAACCCAAAAAACTTTTTTCATTTTGATGGCCTTAAGGGGCGGGGGAAAATCATGGTTGGAGGAATGGACCTTTTTTCCCTTTGGATGGGGGCATCCCGCCCCCCCCCCCCAAATCCCCCAACCTTCCCCCCTGACCCCGGAAACCAAACCTTCCCCCCTTTTTAATGAAAAACCCTTTTGGAAATTGTGAAACCGGGGGTTCCGGGCCCCAAATGTGGAAAAATTTAAAAGGGGGGGAGAGGAAAAAAGGCTCCGTGTCCGCATCGTTCCTCTCCTCCCCCCGTCGCCGGCGGGCCCGGGTGTTTCAGAGTGTCCAACGATGGGGTTTCCCAAACTAAATAACCACAATGCCCCAGGCTGAAAAGGGATTTTCCCACGACCATTTTTGGGGGCTTCTTCAAAACTGGCAAGGATGGTGCGGGAGCTCTTTTTCCACCTGCCTCCACTCCCGGTTTGGGCCAACACCCCGGGGTCCCCACCGCTGCTTTTTCGGGGCCATGTTTTCATTTCGAACGGGCGTAATGGCATTCCTGTTTGGCCACAACCCGCGGGAAAGAAATTTTGGAGGGGGAAATTCCCACAGTTGCCAACTTCAAAAATGAAAACGGTTTGACGGGGGGCCCGAGCTGACCTCCCAACGCGGGCCGGGCGGGACGAAGAAAGGTGGCGAAGGGCCCGGAAAGTGCGAACTTAGACTTCGAGCCTTCCTCAGCAGGCAACCAAACCCCGGGGTACCCTTTTTTAGAAATTTCCCGGACGAAAAAGGTTTCATGACATTTTCCAAAGGCCAAGGGAGTGCCCAGCCTCCCGATCTTAAGGGGGCCAAAATTTTTCGCCCCGTATCGCACACCACCTTGCCTGGCAAAAGGGTTCTTGGCACCCACCCCGCCTCGGCCCCTCGTTGCGGAGACCTCCACAGTTCCTAAACCGTGGGGGGACGGTCCCCAAAGGGCAGTTTTAATTTAAACCCACGGCCTGGTTTCTCGGGGGCCGTGATGAACCAGAGGCCCTTTGGGGGAAAGAACCCTGCACCATCCCTGGGGGTTTTTTAAAAGAGCGGGGCGGCCAAACCTGAGAGCCACCGCCCCCCCAGAGACATCCACCCAGCTCACCCAGTGGCTTTTACAGAGATAAGGGGCCCTTTGGGGCCGGGCTTACAAATCCATGTTCGGTGGCCAATTTGGGACTTTTCCGGCCACAGATGAGACAACCGTTAAATTTTTAGATGACCCCGTGGCCCCAAAAGGGCGGGGAGGGCTTTTCTGGCAAAAAAAAGGCCTGCCGGCTTCGGGTTTTGGGGGGCAGGCAAGGGCCAGACGGGGGAAACCCATCTGTGTCCACCAAGGGAAAAAGGCAACTTTTCCCAAGGGGGCCAAAGCCTGGAAAACCCCCCGACTTTCAGCTTTTGGTTTGGGGAAGGGTTTTGGGTTTAAAATTTTGTTTCTTCTGCTAAAAACCCCTGGAAGACAGAAGGCTTGGCTGCTAGACCTTGGCCGCTGTACAGCGGCAGGGCTTCAAACTGGGCGGAAGAGAAGGGGTAGGATGGGTCTCTGATGTGCGATGGTACTCCGGGCGACGGTGGAGGCGGAAGCGGAGGCTGATCCCTGATCATACTCTGAGAGCATTGGCAGCTGAGGAACGCTTGTGGTGGCGGAGGGAGGAGGAGGAGGGCGGAGACAGAGGGTGTACTGTGGGTTGAGCCCGGTGTCGGTCGGCCTTTTTTTGGCCATGTGAATGCCTCCATTTCAACTCTTGCATTCGCTGCATGTGTCTAGACATGTTTGGGGGTGGTTAACCACCTAAGGTTCTTGCCTCTACTTAATGCCAGTTTACGGAAAGGCGGCTATGACATCGTCGGTGAATCAGAGGCTAGCTCAATAAGGCCCCGCCCACACACCCCCCCGCTTGAGAGTCCTGCCTTATATGACGGCGACAAGCAAGGAGTGGGGTTTGGCCTGATCGTGCTGGCGGAAAATCCAAATAAGCGACTTTCTGCGACCGCCCTCGTCCTTTCTGAGGCAGAACCGTACTGACACTCTACCCCATCGTCTTCTCCTCGGCCCAGGTGAGGAGCGCTCGCTAGCAAATTCTGCGAAAAAGACCAACGTTGGATCCGCAATGTCGTCATCATCATCAACACAGGTGACTTCGTCATCCTGACATTCTGGCATCCAGGAGCTGCGGGCTACAAGCCAAGAGGACGTGCAAGGCGTTCCGACCGCCTCCGGCAAGATTTTTGCCGATTTGACCGGCTCACCTTCTCCTCCTCTGATGGCATCAGTAAACTGGGCGACAGAGCAGAGAAAATCCATCCTCTTTGGCCTCTTGAACTTTTGACATGCCTTCTGACCCCAAACAGGCATTTTGTCATCAACGAGAACTTCAGAAAATGGATTAATCCCACAGTGGTGTGTACACGAGTTACATTGGGCTGCTTCAATGACGATTGATGATGCTGATGACACATTTGTGGCCGTGACTGGGAGACGAGGAGGATAAGACTGCTGGATGCAGGTTGCATAACCACTGGAAGGACAGATTGGCGACTCTGTTCGTTACTGAGATTGCCAGGCCCGCCCAGCGATGACAGGCCTGACGGTCCTGCAACCGACGATCCGCTGGCATGCGTGTTGGTCGGCAGCACTGAAGGAGCAACCTTCCTCGTCGTACCTCTACCTCCATGTCCTTCCCCCCCCTCTTTGCTCGCTTACTCACCGGCATTTCGCTCCCCATGATTCCAGGAATATAAAATTTGAATAGGTATGGAAGAGTTTTGAGAAGTCTCTTATTAAAAGACGGCAAATCACAGCTATTCTCAAATCCCTCAAATCAATACAAAATTGCTGTATTCACATTTAAGTGCAAGGTGCCTCAATGAACAAAGCTGTAGTGCGCCAAAGTCAAAAAACACTATCTGTAATGTAGTCGTATAATAAAAGGTATTTTTGGCACCTATAAATTACCTGTGTGACAACAAAAGTGCAGTATCACATTTAAGTGCAAGGGCCTCAATGAACAAAGCTGTGTGCGCCAAAGTGAAAAAACACATCTGAAATGATTCGGAGAATACAAGGTATTATTTGGCACCTATCAATTTTCACTCTGTGAGTGACACAAAATTGCTGTATTCACATTTAAGTTTCAAGGGGCCTCAATGAACAAAGCTGTAGTGTGCCAAAGTCAAAAAACACGTATCTGTAATGTATTCGGATAATACAAGGTATTTTTGGGCAGCTTTCAATTCACCTGTGGTGACTACAAATTTCTGTATTCACATTTAAGTGCAAGGTGCCTCAATGAACAAAGCTGTAGTGCGCCAAAGATAAAAAAAACTACTGTAATGTATGCGAATATTACAAGGTCATTTTTGGCACCTTTCAATTCACTTGGTGACTACAAATTGCGGTATCACATTTAAGTGCAAGGTGCTCAAATGAACAAAGCTGTACGTGTCAAAGGGAAAAAATACTATCTGTAATGTATCGAAAATAAAAGGTATTTTTTTAGCACCTATTCAATTCACCTGTGGTGACTACAAAATTGCAGTAATTCACATTTAAGTGCAAGGTGCCTCAATGAACAAAGCTGTAGTCGCCAAAGTCAAAAAACACGTATCTGTAATGTATTCGGATAATAAAAAGGTATTTTTTGGCAACCTATCAATTCACCTTCTGGGTAACCTACACAATTGCTGGATTCAAATTTAACTGCATAGTAGATCTATCAACAAAGCTGCCTGCGCAAAGTGAAAAAAACACGTAACTGAAATGTATTCGGATTAAAACAAGGTATTTTTGGGCACCTTCCAATTCACCTGTGGTGACTACAAATTTGCTAAATTCCATTTTTAGTGCAAGGTGCCTCAATGAACAAAGCTGTAGTGTGCCAAAGGTCAAAGAAACACGTATTCTGTAATGTTTTTCCGATAATAAAAGGTATTTTTTGGCACCGTACAAATCACAGCTTGTGACACAAAATTGCAGTATTCACATTGTAATGCAAGGTGCATCAATGAACAAAGCTGTAGTGCGCCAAGTCTAAAAACACGTATCTGAAATTTATTCAGGATAATACAAGATTTTTTGGGCACCTATCAACCTGTGCTGACTACAAATTGCTGGATTCAAATTTAACTCAAGGTGGATATATCAACAAAGGTGGAATGGCAAAATCGAAATGAACACCAATCTGAAATGTATAACTGATAAATAAAGTGGAGTTTTGCACCTAACAAAGAAGACCTGCAGTTACTAGAAAAAGGATGTTGTACCTAATATAAGTTTCAGGCTGCCAATATCAGAAATAGTTCAATAGAAAAACTTTATTAAATAAAGCTATTGCAGTGCAATGTCTACACTATGTCTTGGGTGAAACCTATCACGTATTCTTTATAGACTTGGCTGTGTTCGCCGCGGGCCCCACCCATCCCCCCAGCTCCCCCCCGTGACCCTTTACCGCGGTAGAATTGTCTCCTTTAAAATTCTCTACCTAACTACATAAATCTTCCAATCTCTAATCTAAACTAAGTTTGTAAGGATTCACAGCTAACAGTAGAGTTTCTCTGTAAGAAATAAATAATTTCGCTGAGCTGGTTGGACCAGCAAGCGCAACGTCCAACTGCTATGAACGCTGAGAGACACTGAGCTGAACAGGAAGGCTGTATTATGTAAACATGAGGTCATGTATTTTTCCAGCCAATCGCAACATACACATCCCAGTCCATGACGTCGCACACACATCTCACCTGCTCGATTCTGTAAGCTGATTTTGCTGGCCGCCAAAATGACAGAACGCCACAATGCGCGATCTTAATAGATGATGCACAGAGAATTTTAACCTAAATTATATCCGCATGATCTAAAAATTTTGATCAACATAAAAACTGTGCCGATTTCAACTTTGTCGATAATAAATCGCTCAACACTACCTTCATTAAAACAGAGTCTGTTAAATTTTTGAACAAACAGTATGTCAGTCTGAGAGAGTGGCAGGCTCTTCACATGCGAGTGCAGTGGCACAAACATTCCTCCTGGAGCAGGAGCCCCAGGTCGCAGCACAGAAAGGGGACGTCGCAGCAGGGGGTCACTCGGTGAGGCCACAATAAAAATAAAAAAAAAACTGCCGGTGTATCTAGCGCCTGTGTGTTGTTCAGCCAACCCAATGGTTCTTGATTGGTGACTAGGTCATCCACTACTCCCAGATGACATCTACAACCCCGCCAAGAGTCCGGTGGGAAAGTCAGACACAACCCTTAGTTGGCATGGCCCTGGGAGCGGACAGCGGCTCTCAACCTGTCCTCAAAACCGCCACAGTCCCCCCCCCCCCCCCCCCAATCCGGTTCCCTCAGCCGAGATCCACTATGTGGTCTGGGCTCACGCCACTATAACACGAGGATGAACAATTTGAGAGGACAGTCAGCAGCACTTGGCAGCGAAGAAATGGGGCCATATCCCCATGCTCTTGCATAGGCGGCAAAGTATAGATGTGGAGCGTGCCATGGAGGTCATGTTGGTGAGGGTTCAGCCTCTGCATCACCAAGACCGTTGAGGAGGACAGCGTGAATTCAAACATAATCGCTATGATGTTAGCCGACCGCACTTAGGTAGATCCGGGTGAAGCAAGGCATCCTCATCCGTCAGGAGAAGAGGGCGTCAGCTTGCACCTAAGGCAGCGAGCAGCCCAGCAGGTGGGTTGTGGTGCGTGAGTCGCACAGGGTAGCAGCAGTGTGAGTTCAGTTGCCAAAGCGGCCACGGGGTAAAAAACCCCCCTTCGCAGTCCAAGAAAGTCAGCGGCACAGGGGCTCAGCGAGGCAGCGGCGGTAGTAGTCCACTCAGTGCGGAGCGTTGGGGCGGTAAAATCAGTTACTTCGGCGGGATGGCAGTTCCTTTGCTAAGAACACCGGAGAGCCGAATATGGTATCAATGTAGAAATCAGTGGGCAGAAATGAAGCGTGGCCAGGAGCTAACGTTGACCACCACGGCCCGCGTCAACACATGCAGCTCATCAAAACCGGTGTGCCGGGAGAACTGTGGCTCAGATGTGTGGTCCATCCTGCCGCAGCAGCGCCCAGTGGCACGCATGCCATTGCAGACAGTAAACACACCTCTGCAAAAGGGAGCTGTTTCTCTTTGCCATCATCTCCCAGTCCAGAGCGCCTTGCGCCTCACTATCATGCGCAGCAGTCCTTCAACGAACGATTGGCAAAGAGCGACAATAAGTATGCGTCCACCAGCCTAAGGTGCAGAAGCTGACCGTGCAGCTCCAGCCAAGTTTGTTTTTGTTGTACTACAGTCCCCCCTTTCCATATGGTGGAACTGTGCACCGTTCTGAGAATTAATGGCTGGCCGAGCCGAGATGGAGAGTTCCAAATCCGTAATTTAGTTTACAAAAAGGCAGTACCAGCCCTTCACAAATATGTAGAACAGAAGGTGCCAGTCCTTTGAGCTTATCGGTTTGTTCCAAGGTGCAACGGCTGCGCAGACCGTGTAGGGAAGACTTAACTACAGTCAGGGCAGTACATTTGTCCTATAGAACGGCCCACTGGCTGAATGTGCTTCCTGCCAGCGCAAACCAACAACTTGGACAGAACGCCCTTTCTCCTCCCGTTGTCAAAACGCTGCTCCTCCTGCGCCAATATCTGCCTCCTCCTCCCCCATGACCACCTCACCTCCACAAGTACTCGCTCCATCATAACACATGTGTAGGGCACACCAGCGGTGTCCAAGCCAGTTCTACACCTGGCATGCCTCGCGAACGAAGTCACACAGGGGAGAACTGCCCGCGTCATGCAGCAAGAAATCGATGTGTGGCTTTCTCCGCGCCAACTGCAAATTGGAACCATGGTGGAGATAGGACAATGGGAGGAACATGGGGTCCGCCGCTGCACAGAGGAGGGATTGGTCCAGCCCCTGCATGGCGTCATGTCTGCATCTGGTGTGAAAAGGTTCCTGAAGTATTCCACCGGCATCAGAAGATTCTTAAATGGCCAGGAAACTGTGCATGCACTTCAGTCCCATGTCAACACATGCCAGGAAACACCCTCCTCGAGTTGCAGCGGCAGAACGGCCTCCCCCAACACACACAAGCTGATATGCATGTTTCCACCCGTTGGAATTCCTCACCTGCACATGTGGACCGACTGTATGAACAAGAAAGGCAATTAAACGATTTTTTTTGATGAACCAGGCGGTCAGCGTACTCTCTCCTGTGTAATATGATGTCAGCCAGTGGCAGCTCATGCGTGACACCTGCCGTTTGCTAGGCCATTCGAGGAGGCCACTCATTTGTCAGTCCGCCAGGACTACGGGATGAATAACGTCATTCCACTGTTCATGTCTTGAAACATATGCTGAAAAATCTGTCTGGGCAGGGGACTGAGACATGGCGACTACATCTTGTGGCGCACATGAGTCCGGTGGGACTGAACTGGAGTAAGAGGAGGAGGAGGACATTGTAAAAGCAGAAGCATTATCTGGTGAACGAGTGGATTTTCTACCAGGACAGAGAGGAAGGAGCAGTAGCACGGATGGAGGTAGATTGAGATGAGGAAGACGAGGCAGATAGCCACAAGCACACGTGGCAGTATACAGTGGAGATGGAGGCAGGAGTCCATCGGCAGTCCAATTGTGCAGATGGCCCGCAACATGGGATTTGCCTGCTATGACAGCCGAATAGTCACCATCCGCAGAGGGATGATTTCTGCTTTCCACCCTATTGGACCCTCCTATCGGTCCAAAGGGAGCCTTTTTTCCAGCGGCTGAGAAGAACCGACAAACGGAAATACTATACAGAAATTCCATTGTAGTCAGTTGGCCGCTTCTATGGTTCCCCGGCAATGGCCCTCCTCTGACAGTTTGACCGGGTGGGGTTTCTCACGCTAACCTACTACTGCGCGGCTGCTGTGGGAAGGCGCGGGGGTCCGACATACCAGCTCCATCACAGCAGCAAACCTAAGTCTGGAGTCGCCCCTTGGGGGGGGAAAATGAGAAGCGTTCCTGCACCCGCCTATGAGGCGGGCAGTCGCCAGCAGCAGCAGGACCTGGAGAGGACCCGAACCAACAGGTGTGGCCTACTTGGACGCACTCTGCCACCCCGTTAGGAGATCCACTGGACTCCTGAGGCAGCCAAACTGGATGTGTGGCCGCAACATTGCCAAATTTGCAGTGAAAGCTTCCTGCCCGGCCAGTAGTGGGCATCAGAGCGGGTGTGCAGGGCGGCGGGGGCCATCGTTCCCCCTAAGGAGAACATGCTTGTCACGGAAATGGGAATGACGAACTGACTTTGGTCAATGAATCAGGCGTGGATCAGTCCAGGATTTCCCACAACAACAAAGCCTTAGGCGTCAGAATTACATTAGCCATGACACCTCAACCCAAAACTGTGAAAATGAGTCCTGGGTTCAAACTACCTCCTCACCACTCTTCTGATAGCCGCCACCCGCCTGATGCCGACACATCGGCTGCCAGTTTCTCCAATCTGCCTACCACCCATCTTTACAGGACTGGTATTGCCACCAACCTCCACACTCCACCACTGTCATTGTGCCACTCTATGACTTCATCTGCTGATGCTTATGCTGGTGCCCGTGACTTCCCACACCGTGTCATCTGTCACTCTCTGACCTCAGGCTGTTGCTCCTGCCCTCACCTCCACTCTCTGTCATTGTGACACTCTGTGGCCTACTCCTGTTTTTGCCACCTCCAGAATGTCCTTGTGCCTCTGTCTGACCTCATGCTGCTGCTGTGGCTACTGCCATGACCTACACACTCTGTCATTGTGACACTGACTGACCTCGTGCTGCTGCTGTGGGCTGCTGCCCGTGCCAACCACACTGTGTCTTTGTGCCACTCTTGGCCTACTCCTGTTTTTGCCACCCTCCAGAATGTCATTGTTCACGTCTGACTCATGCTGCTGCTGTGGCTGCTGCTGTGACCTCCACACTCGTCATTGTGCCACTCGTGGCCACTCTGTTTTTTCCCACCTCCAGAATGTCATTCTGCCACTGTCTGACCTCATGCTCTCTGCTGTGGATGCAAACGCTGTGACCTACACACTCTGTTATTGTGCACTGTCAGATCCGCATGCTGCTTGCTGTGGCTGCGCCGTGAACCTTCCACACTTGTCATTGTGCCACTCTGTGGCCTACTCCTGTTTTTTGCCACCTCTAGAATGTCATTGGTGCCACTGTCAGACCTCAGCATGCGCTGCTGTGGCTGCTGCCGTAACCATCCACACTCTGTCATTAAGCCACTCTGTGGCCTACTCCGGTTGGTGCCACGCTCTCCAGAATGACATTGGTGCCACGGTCTGAGACCTCATGCTGCTGCTGTGGCTGCTCGCCGTAACCTCCACACTCTGTCATTACCCACTCGGTGGCCTACTCCTGTTGGTGCCACCTCCACACTCTGTCTCTGTGCCAGTCTCTGAGCCCTCATGCTGCGCTGCTGCCAGTAACCTCCACACCTGTCGATTGTGCCACTCTGTGGTCGACCTCCTGTTGGTGCCACCTCCACACATGTCATTGTGCCACTCTCTACTACTCCTGAGTTGGGGCCACCTTCCAGAATGTCATTGTGCCACTCTCTGACCGCATCGCTGTGGCGGCTGCCCGACACCGCTCCACACTCTGTCATTGATGTTGTCACCTGAGATTGCCCTTAGCTTTGTTCTTTTCCCAGCTGGCCTGCCATGAATTTATCAGGCGACATTCCCTCTTCAGTTTTTTTGGTCATTTTGCGCCTCTTAAGTGCCCAGGGAATTTATAGTGAAGCATTCAAAGAGCGATGGCCAGTCAAAATGTGCGTGTCATAGCTAATACACAACATTGCATGAAGACCAACCAAGCTCCACTGCATATTTTAAGCATAGCACAACATGCTACAGCACACTACACTCTGTGCAGCCTGGAAATAGCTGTTTTGTAACGCGATTCGTCCCGAAGTATGTCAGACCGAAACAAATTTTGTCGGAAAATTCGGCGAAGTCGGCGAGAAATTCGCCTATCTCTAGTGGTCTTATGAGACAACCAACTAGGATTAGAAATATAATTTTTTCTATGGAATATCTATGAAATGGGGTGTTATGGAAAACCTCTGACACCAAATCAACAGTATTCTTGCGTCAGTCTTTGTAATTTGTCCACATGCTGCCCGCCCAAAAACCAAGCTGCCCCCCCCCACACAAAAAAAAAACGCAGCAAGGAACTTTTGGACAAGCAAAGATACAGCAATATCAAAAATCTCTGACTACTTCTGTTTAGAATTCCCTAATCTTGCTGTACCCCAACCCTAACTAATCTATCTAGCAGCTTTTCCTTTGTGAAATCGCTGGGAAATGGAGTCTCTGCCTTTTTGAAATAAAGGCATGCCGTGAGAAAGCAATCGTTCTTTTCACAGTCTGTAATCGTAATGGCGTTCAGCAGGAAGTACAGAGACATAATTAAAACAGGGTCATGTGATTTTAGCAGCCAATGAGATCCCTACACCTCCCACTGGTGTCATTCTTGATTTGCTTACCACCAAAAGTGCAGGAAGCAGCGAAAATGGCACGATCACAAGTCTAGTTCTCGATTTATGATCCAATTTTAAGAAAAAATATCTGATCAAGTCGAGCTCGAGAAAACCGTAAAAATCGACTCGATTTAATATTTTCTCGATTAAATCGCTCATCTCTAACTATAATATAAAGGCAATCCCCAACTTACAACATTCTGACTTATACTGTCTCCTAGTACAAACGGAAACTTATGGGGTGTGGCTCAACGTGCTGACATCACACACGACCCATAATAAGGTTGGAATGTCACAACCCTTCTTCTGTCCGCTGCATTTTCTGGCCGGCATTGCACAGCAACCTATGTTTTCCTTCCTCCTGCCCACCCACCTGGCACTAGGAACCTCAATTTTCAGCCCAGCACAACAGCTCTCCCTCATGCTGCTCTGGTCTTGCACTGTCAGCCCTGGAACAACAGATCTGTTCTTACCCCTCCCAGTCCTTTCACCCACCTCTGGCTCCCTCCAACATAAAATGCAGTACTATACTTTATCAGTACCAAAACAATTAGTACATGTGTGATATGCTGCCATTTGTAGTTGTGGAACCACAGTTACCAGTATTCAACACCACACATGTACTAATTGTATGGGTTCTGATTAATACATGTGTTTTACATGTGCTGCTGTGGCATGCTAGCAGTTGTTGTACCATGTTTCACAGCAGCTAGTAGCTATGAAACATCAAAGGCCAGCATACCACATCAGCACAATTCTTTTCAAGACGGAGCACAGCTGCGCTATTGAAACACGGAGCTGCGTTCTCTCATGTGAACGCTGCTCCGTGTTCAGCACAGCGAGCAGTGAGAATCTCGCTGCTAATTGTTTAGATCCGTCTTGGGACCACGAGCAGATAGTTCCCCAGTCTCACTGCTCTTACAGTAAAGAATCCTTTTCTATGTCTATGTAGAAACTTTCTTTCCTCTCGGCATAGAGGATGTCCCTTTGTTCTGGATATAGTCCTGGGTATAAATAGATCTTGGGAGATATCTCTATATTGACCTTTAATATATTTATAAT
Source organism: Phyllomedusa bahiana (assembly GCA_025379985.1). Lineage (NCBI taxonomy): Eukaryota > Metazoa > Chordata > Amphibia > Anura > Hylidae > Phyllomedusa > Phyllomedusa bahiana. The sequence continues at coordinate 24,094 of JAODAL010009610.1, read as the reverse complement.
ATTTATTATGTCCCCCCGAAGTCGTCTTTTCTCTAAACTAAATAACCTTAATCTTGCTAATCTTTCTGGGTATTGTAGTCCATCCAGTCCTTTTATTATTTTTGTTGCCCTCCTTTGAATCTGTTCAAGATCTACAATGTCTTTTCTGTGAACTGGTGCCCAAAACTGCACACAACACTCCATGTGTGGCCTGACCAGTAACTTGTATAATGGTGGAATGATGTTTTCATCGTGTGCCTCCATGCACCTTTTAATACACCCCATGATCCTGTTTGCCTTGGCAGATGCTGCCTGACACTGACTGCTACAATTAAGTTTACTGTCCACTAGGAATCCCAAGTCCTTCTCCATGTCACTTTTTCCCAGCGTTTTCCCATTTAAGTAATCATGGAATGGATTTTTCCTTCCCATTTGCATAACCTTGCATTTATCTGTGTCATTCATCTGCCACTTCTCTGCCCAGGCCTCCAAGTTATCCAGATTCCTTTGTAGTAAAACATTGTCCTCTATTGTGTTGATTACTTTACAGCGCTCAGTATCATCTGCAAAGATTGATATTCTACTGTGCAATCCATGTGTAAGGTCATTAATGAAAACATTAAGGAGGAAAGGGCCTAACACTGAACCCTGTGGTACCCCACTAGTAACAGGGATCCAGTCTCAGTATGTACCATTAATCACCACCCTTTTTATTCTATCACTGAGCCAATTGCTTGCCCACTTGCACACATTTTCCCCCAGTCCAAGCATTCTCACTTTACTTACCAACCTTTTATGTGGCACAGTATCAAATGCTTTAGAGAAATCTAGATATATGACATCCAATGTTTCACCCTGATCCAGTCTAGAACTAACCTCCTCATGAAAACTGATGAAATTAGTTTGACAGGACCGATCCTTTATAAACCCAAGCTGGAATGGCGTTATAAATTTATTTTCATTGAGATACTCTAGTATAGTATCTCATAGAAAACTTTCGAACATTTTACCTTAGTCCATAGTGTGCCACTGTTATTTGAATTTGAATGTCTATATGTACTGCTGCCACACCAGTGTGCATTTGTTTTTTTCAAACAAAGTTTTTTGATGTGCAAAACCAAGTGTTGTTTCTGATAATATGTAGGGAGGAGTGGCTGCCTCCATTTTGGTTTTTGCACCCCACCCACTTCCTCAGGTTTTAAATCAACGCAGTGTACTTTGAAGCAGGTATCTTTGCTCCCTGAAGTATGCAGATCTCAACAGGACCCAATAGAGAGGTAACAATAGTGTAGGACCCACCTGTACGGAGGTCCCGGTGAAGTTGCGGAGATGGGCTTCAGCATTTTTGGCCAAAAGTGTGAACTAAGAACCTCACATTTTTTCATGTATCCTACTTAGCAGTAATGCTTTTTCCAAATTTCCTATGTCCTTTTTGATAGTTTCCTTAGTCCATAGTGTGCCACTGTTATTTGAATTTGAATGTCTATATGTACTGCTGCCACACCAGTGTGCAGTTGTTTTTTTCAAAAAAAGTTTTTTGATGTGCAAAACCAAGTGTTGTTTATAATTATATGTAGGGTGGATTGACTGCCTCCATTTTGGTTTTTGCACCCCCCCCCCCCCCACACTTCTTCAGGTTTTAAATCAGTGCAGTGTACTTTTAAGCAGGTATCTTCCCTCCCTGAAGTATGCAGGTCTGAACAGGACCCAATAAAGAGGTAACAATAGCGTAGGACCCACCTGTACTGAGGTCCCGGTGAAGTTGCGGAGGTGGGCTTAAGCATTTTTGGCCAAAAGTGTGAACTAAGAACCTCAAATTTTTTCATGTGTCCTAGTTAGCAGTAATGCTTTTTCCAAATTTCCTATGTCCTTTTTGATAGTTTCCTTACTCCATAGTGTGCCACTGTTATTTGAATTTGAACATTTTACCTACAACAGAGGTTAAACTTACCAGCTTGTAGTTTCCGGCACGACTTTTTGACCCCTTTTTAAATATTGGCACCACATTTGCTATATCCCAATCCTTTGGGACATACCCTATTATTATAAAGTCCATAAATATTAAGATAAGGGTTCTGTCTATCACATTGCTTAACTCCCATAGCACATGGGGGTGTATACCACCAGGACCTGGGGATTTGTCTATTTTAATTTTCTTAAGGCGGAGCTGCACTTCTTCCTGGGTAAGACAGGAAACATTTAAGGTGGAGTTTACCTTAATCCTCTGCTCATCAACAGGAAGGTCATTTTCCTCGGTAAATATAGTGGAGAAAAAAATTGTTTAATAGTTTGCTTTTTCCTCATTCCCCTCTACAATACCTCCCTCACTACTTTTCAAAGGGCTAACATTTTCAGTTTTAATCTTTTTCTTTTTATATAGTTAAAAATTGGGGTTAGCTTTACTGTTTTTTGCAATCAGCCTTTCTGTTTCCAGCTTTGCTGTCTTTATCATTATTTTACATATTTTTTATTTCCTTCTGGATTTTTAGTGCGTCTTCACTGTCCTCCTGTTTAAGTAGCTGAAAAACTTTCTTGTTGTTATTTATTGCTTCCTTTACATATTTGTTGATCCACATTCGTTTTTTTGTTTCTAATCATTTTTATTTCCAAAAGGTATGTGCCTCTCACAGTAGGTGCTTAAGATGTTTTTAAAAATCTTTCATTTATTATCTGTACTTTTATTTTTAAACACCTTGTCCCAGTTAATGTGAATTATGGCCTCTCTAGGCAGAATAAAATTAGCTTTCCTGAAATATATTGTTTTTTGTGGCTCCTCAACAAAATTCTCTATTGAAGGATAAATGGAAATTTGTTTTATTGTGGTCAATATTACCTGGGTGGCCCCCAACCTGAACCTTTATTATTTTGTCAGGTCTGTTAGTCAATATTAAGTCCAGTTGGACTTTTCCTCTAGTCGGCTCCTGCACCAGTTGAGAAAGGTAATTATCTTTAGTTATTGACAATAACCTATTTCCTTTATGATAGCTACAGGTTTTAGTTTCCCAATTTATGTCTTTATGTAGTTAAAGTCACCGATCATAACAACCTCATTCTGATTAGCTGCTTATTTGTTTGAGGAGTAAATCTTCCATGAGTTCTGTTATATTTGGAGGCCTATAGTGTCACATATCCCCGCCGATCCCCGTGCTCCGGGAGTAAGTGGCGGCGCGGTCTGCATAGAGGGCCGCTGGCGCACTCGCTCTCTTGAGCACATCTGCTTACCGCACCACGCTCCTGCTTCCTTACGTCTTTTGGCTGCCGGGCCCACGCGTCCCAGCTCCCTAGGGCGCGCGTGCGCCAGCTCTTTGAGATTTAAAGGGCAAGTGCCGGTAATTGGTTGATTGCCGGCCGCTGACCCTATATATTGGCTCTACCTCCAGCATGCTCTTGCCGAATCCATAGAGCCTGTACCTATGCGAGGAAGCCTTCTCCGTGTACCAGTCCTGTTTGCGCACGTCCATCGATCACGAACCTTCGCTGCCTGCCCTGAGCTTCTGGTCTGTCCCCATCTACGAGTTTGTCTGCCAATTCTGTACCGCGTTGCACCACGGCTGCTGCCGCAGGCAAGTCACGTCGAGGGTGGCGATCTGGTGGAATCCTGCCGTGGCAAGTCCATCCCACCTTGTGGCGGGCTCTGGTGAATACTGGGACCCACTTAGACTCCGCTCCCTAGTGTGTCCCTCCTATCACTGGCGGTGGGCCAGTGGATCCACTACTCCCAGTCGTTACAGTTGGATTCGGCCATGGATCCCGCCAATGTGCCGTTGCCCAGTGTTTCCGACCTCACCACTATCGTGGCCCAGCAGACTCAGCAACTGTAGCAACAAGCTCAGCAGCTGCATCAGCTGTCCATTATGGTGCAGCAATTCCTCTCCGCCCAGCCACGCCAGCCACAGTCCTCTCCGCAGGTTACGTCTTTGGCTGCCGTGACAACCGTCAGTCCCAAGCACTACGTCTGGAAAACGAACGCACCCAGGCCACGTGAGAGAGGTGTCCCTAGGTGTGAATAGTTCCTCTCCTCGCTTGACCATGCCTGTATGGGTTGTGACTGGGTCCGGAGTGCAAATCCAAGTTCTAGCTTTTCTGGATTCTGGGTCCACCGGGAATTTTATGGACGCAGCCTTGGTGACGAAGCTTCGTCTTCCGCTGACTCGCCTTAGGAAGCCACTGGCCATTTCTTCCGTAAGTGGAGAACTCCTGAGGGACTCCATCCAATTCCGCACAGAGCCAGTGTTCCTGCATGTCGGGGCATTACACAAAGAGAAGATTGTGTTTTATGTGCTTCCCTGCTCCTCTTCAGTGATCCTGTTGGGGCTGCCATGGCTGCGGTACCATACCCCTATGCTGGACTGGAAAACAGGCAAAGTAACGTGTTTTAGACCAGACTGTCACTCCCGTTGTCTGGTAACACCTTGCCCGGTGCCCCCACTTCTCCATCGACGCCCCCGGAACCTCTGACAGGCCTACCTGCGGAATATTAGGACTTTGCAGATATGTTCTCCGAAAAGCAGGCGGAAAGGCTGCCTCCTCATACGATTGCCCTATTGACTTGCTGCCAAGTACGAGTCCTCCCTGGGGTAGGGTCTATCCGTTGTCGGTCCCCGAGACTGAGGCCACGTCGACCTATATCCAGGAGAACCTCAAAAAGGACTTCATCCATAAGTTCACTTCCCCAGCTGGAGCAGGATTTTTTTCTTTGTAGAGAAAAAGGACAGCTCACTCCGTCTCTACATTGACTATCGCGGGCTTAACAAGATCACCATAAAGAACCGCTACCCACTGCCGCTTATCACAGAGCTCTTCGATCGGCTTCGCGGGGCCAGGATTTTCTCCAAATTGGACTTGCGTGGGGTCTACAATCTCATCCGCATTCGAGAGGAGGATGAGTGGAAGATGGTGTTTAACACCTGCGATGGGCATTATGAGTATGCCCTTTGGTCTGTGTTATGCTCCGGCGGTATTCCAGGAGTTCGTTAACGAGATTTTCTGGGATCTCCTGTACACCTGCGTCATCGTATACCTGGATGACATTTTGGTCTTCTCACCGGACGTGAAGGCCCACCGTCTGTATGTGCATCAGGTCCTTAGACGTCTGTGGGAAAACCGTCTATATGCCAAGCTGGAGAAGTGCCGGTTCTATCAAACCAGTCTGCCCTTCCTCGGCTACATTATTTCGGACAAGAGACTCCAAATAGACCCAGCCAAACTGTCCACCGTTTTGCAGTGGCCTCGGCCATACAGCGCTTCTTAGGCTTCGCCAGCTACTACCGCCAGTTTATCCCCCACTTTTCCTCGGTGGTAGCTCCTATTGTGGCTCTTACTAAGGAGTCTGGAAACTCGAAGCAGTGGCCACAAGCGGCTGAAGACGCATTCTCCCGGCTTAAAACGGCATTCGCCCAGGTTCCTGTCTTATCGCGACCCGACATCGAAAAACCTTTTTTCCTGGAGGTTGATGCTTCGGTGGTAGGAGCAGGGGCGGTGCTTACTCAGCGAGATCCAAAGGGCAAGACCATCACGTGTGGATTCTTCTCCAAGCCCCCATTGGACAAACCATCAGCAGATTTGGCTTCCAGTACCATCTCTACGCTGATGACACTCAACTATACACTTCCTCCCCAGACATCACTCCTGCCCTGCTACAAAACACCAGTGACTGTCTGTCTGCTGTCTCTGACATCATGTCCTCTCTCTATCTCCAACTAAACCTCACTAAAACTGAACTTCTAGTCATCCCACCATCTACTAACCGACCTCAACCTGCTATTTCTCTCTCAGTGTGTGGAACCACCATAACTCCTAGGCAGCAGGCCCGCTGTCTGGGGTTATACTAGACTCTGATCTGACCTTCACCCCCTATATCAAATCCCTTGCCCGCTCTTGTCACCTGCACCTCAAGAACATCTCCAGAATCCGTCCATTTCTCACTGTGGAAACAACTCAAACTCTCATTGTTGCTCTTATTCATTCTCGTCTTGACTACTGTAACTCCCTACTTGTTGGTCTTCCTCTCTGTAAACTCTCCCCTCTCCAATCTGTCCTGAATGCAGCAGCCAGGCTTGTCTTTCTTTCCAGCCGCTATACTGATGCCTCTACCCTGTGTCAGTCTCTGCACTGGCTGCCTATTCAGTACAGAATACAACATAAACTCATCACTCTCACACATAAGGCTCTCCACAGTGCTGCACCCCCATACATCTCCTCCCTTATCTCTGTCTACCACCCTACCCGCTCTCTCCGCTCTGCTACTGATCTAAGACTACACACCTCACTCATCCGGACCTCCCATGCCCATCTCCGGGATTTTGCACGTATTGCACCAGTTCTCTGGAACATGTTACCCCATGTGATCAGGCACACTCACAACCCTCACAGTTTTAAGTGCGCTCTGAAAACTCATCTTCTTAGACAAGCCTATCAAAATCCCTAATTGTCAACCCCCCCAAATTCTGTCACAGATTCGTCACTTCCTGCACTTTGGCACCCACAGGCACTTATCTGTATATAGATGTAATGGTCTGGATGGCAGGTTCATCCACATTTTATGTATACTACCCCATATTTATGTAACATGGCTGGTCCATTGTAAACCAAGCACTTGTCAGCCTTTGTTTCACCCATACACCCTAATAGATTGTAAGCTCTTGCGAGCAGGGCCTTCACACCTTGTGTCTCATTTGTCAGTAGCTTTTTTATAATGTAATGTCTGGTTTGTCTGTGCTTATTCCCTCTATATTGTAAAGTGCTGCGGAATATGTTGGCGCTATATAAATAAAGATTATTATTACTATTATTAAGACTTTTTCTCCCGCCGAGAAGAACTACATGATTGGGGATCGCGAGCTCTTAGCTCTTAGCTTGCCCTGGAGGAGTGGCGTCATCTTCTGGAGGGAGCTCGGCATCCGGTCACGATCTACTTGGACCACAAGAACCTCGCGTACCTTCAGACGGCCCAGCGCCTTAACCCTCGACAAGCCCGCTGGGCTCTCTTTTTCTCTCATTTCAATTTTACCATCCATTTCCTCCCTGCTGAGAAGAACATTAAGGCCTATGCCCTGTCCCGCGCCTATGACGCTTTAGGTGAAGAGCCATCTCCATGTCCTCTGGAATGTTGGATTTCTGCGGCCCCTGTGGATCTCCAGCAGGTACCTCAAGGCAAGAGCTATGTGCGTCCTGCGCTTCGGAGAAAAATTTTGAAGTGGGGACATTGCTCTCGGATAGCCGGCCACCCTGGAGTGTGGAAGACAGGTCAGCTTATAGCCTGTTACTATTGGTGGCCTGAGCTTGTCAAGGATGTCAAAGACTTTGTCGAGTCATGTCCTACTTGTGCTCGTAATAAGACGTCCCATCTCAAGCCTGCGGGGCTACTCCTGCCATTGCCCATCCCGGATCGGCCATGGTCTCACATAGCCATGGATTTTATCACGGACCTTCCTCCTTCTGCCGGCAATACTGTCATATGGGTCGTCACTGACCGTTTCTCGCAAAATGTCACATTTCGTTCTTCTACCCGGGTTGCCCTCTGCTCCTCACCTTGCAACTCTGTTTTTTCAACATATATTTTGCCTACATGGTCTTCCATGACATATTGTTTCCGATCAGGCAGTACAGTTCGTGTCCCGATTCTGGCGGTCCCTCTGTGCCCAGTTGAAGGTAAATTTAGACTTTTCCTCAGCCTCCTCGGTCTAACGGACAGGTGGAATGGGTCAACCAGATCCTGGGGAATTATCTACGCCATTTTGTGTCGGCTCGACAGGGCTTGTTGCCCTGGGCGGAATTCTCTTACATCTCCCTGGATTCCGAGTCAACGGGTACCTCGCCCTTCTTTGTGGTGTTTGGACAACATCCCTGCCCTCCCCTCCTACTGTCATCAGCTTCAGATGTTCCCGCCGTGGATATGTTGATCCGAGATCTAAAGGCCATTTGGAAGGACACGCAGCATTCTCTGCGTCGGGCCTCTGCTCAGATGAAGAATAGGGCAGACAAGAGTAGAAAACCTTCCTCGTCTTTTGCTCCTGGGGAAAAAATCTGGCTATCTTCAAAGTATGTCCGTCTGAAAATTCCCAGCTACAAGTTTGGTCCTCGTTACCTTGGTCCAACTGTGGTCCTGAAGAGGATTAATCCCTACAAGCTCTGGCTCCCTCCCACTATGCGCATCCCAAACTCCTTCCATGTTTCTCTGCTCAAACCATTCGTCTTAAATAGGTTTTCTCAGAAGGTGGCGCCCCCTTCTCGGTGGCTGATACTTCGGATTTCTTAACCGTAAAGGAAATTTTCGCCATGAAGACAACCAAGGGGAAGCGTTATTTCCTTATCGACTGGAAGGGGTTTGGGCCAGAAGAAAGATCCTGGGAGCCGGAAGACAACATTATGGACTGAGAATTACTTCAGAAGTTTCTCTAGGCCAGAGAGAGGCCGGAGAGGGGGGGGGGGGGACAATCATGGGTCGCGCCACAGCCAGCAGGATGGAATGCAGGTGCACCCGTTCCCCCGCCGGTCTCCATGGGCTGGGAGCGAATGGCGCCGCGGTCTGTATAGCGGGCCACAGTCGCACTCGCTCTCCTGAGTGCCATTGCTTATTGCACTACGCTCCTGCTTCCTCGCATCCGTCGGCTGCCGGGCGCGCGCGTCCCAGCTCCCTAGGGCACGCATCGGCTCTTTGAGATTTAAAGGGCCAGTGCCGGTAATTGGTTGATTGCCGGCCGCTGACCCAATATATTAGCTCCACCTCCAGCATGCTCTTGCCGAATCCATAGAGCCTGTATCTAAGCGAGGAAGCCTTCTAGAATCCTGATTAGCCTTCTCCGTGTACCAGTCCTGTTTGCGCACGTCCTTCGACCACGAACCTTCGCTGCCTGCCCTGTTCCCATCTACGAGTTCGTCTGCCAATTCTGTACCGCGTTGCACCTTGGCTGTTGCTGCAGGCAAGTCACATCGGATGTAGTGACCTGGTAGAATCCCGCCGTGGCAAGTCCATCCCGCCTTATGGCAGGATCTGGTGAATACCGGGATCCACTTAGACTCCTGGTGTGGCCCGTACCATCACTTGCGGTGGTCCAGTGGATCCACTACTCCCAGTCATTACATATAGCAGGCTCCTAGTACAATTTTATTATTGTTATTACCCCTATGTAAATCTACCAATATGACTCCACATGCTCATTTCCTGTATCTATATCTTCCCGCAGTGGTGGCTTCAGACAAGATTTTGTGACATGAAAACATGAGTTTTTTAAAGTGATTTTATGTTGCAAATAAGATTTATTCATGTGAGAAAGAGCCTATAAAATGGGGTGTATATTGTAAAATGGCTGTGTAGTTTCCTTTGTTATATTTGGTTAAGTAGGAATAATTTTCAGTGGCATGCTACACCACAGGCATCACCAAGTAGGGAACCTGTTATTAAACAGTAGTGGTCCATAGTCATAAACAGCAGCGGCCTGAGGGGAGGAGGCTCCAAACTGAAGTTTTGCACCAGGCAGGGCCATTTCTAGGCTAAATTGCACTCAGAGTGGGAAGAAATAAAACCCTCCGCCAATGCATCACATGCCTAATAACCAGTTCATGACAACCCTCCCCTTTTCCACATTTTTTTTCCTTATTACAGTATTTCACAAAAGTTAGTACACCCATCACATTTTTGTAAATATTGTATTTTATTTTTTTATGGGACAACACTGAATACATGACACGTAGATACGATGTAAATTAGTCAGTGTGCAGCTTTTATAACAGTGTAAATTTGGTGTGCCCTAAAAAATAACTCAACACACAGCCATCAATGTCTAAACCATGGTGTCACTTGACTTGTTAATGTTACAAGGTCTCATGTGTGAATGGGGAGCAGTAGGTTAAATCTGGTACTATCACTCTCACACTCTCTCATACTGGTCAATGGACGTCAACATGACGCCTCATGGCAAAGAACTGTCTGAGGATCTTATAAAAAGAATTGTTGCTCTACATAAAGATGGCCTAGACTATAAGAAGATTGCCAAAACCCTGAAACTGACCTTTAGCACCATGGCCAAGACTGTATAGTGGTTTAACAAGATCAGTTCCAGTCAGAATAGACCTCAAATGGTCAACCAAAGAAGTTGAGTGCATGTGCTCAGTGTCATATTCAGAGATTGTCTTTTTAAAATAGATGTATGAGTGCTGACAGCATTGCTGCAGAGGTTAAATGATTGGGGGGTTAGCCTGTCAGTGCTCAGACCATATGCCTCACACTGGATCAAGTTCTTCTACATGGCTGTCGTCCCAGAAGGAAGCCTCTTCTACAGATGATGTACAAGAAAGCTCGCAAACAGTTTGCTGAAGACAAGCAGACTAAGGACATTGGTTTCTGGAACCATGTCCTGTGGTCTGATGAGACCAAGATAAACTTATTTGGTTCATTTGGTGTCAAGCATGTGTAGCGGCTGTCACAGATGTGGGTGGATTCACTGGACCACCGCAAGCTCGGCAGGGAAGCAGAAGCAAGGCTGGGTGAGTATGGGACTGCAGGGCCGCGTCATACTCCATGACAGTACCCCTCTCCCAGGTCTCCCCCTCTTCCGATGGAACTTACGGAGAATATCAGGGGACAGATTAGACTCTGACTTCCAGCAACGGTCCTCGGGCCCCAACCCCTTCCAGTCAATAAGAAAGAATCACTTCCCCCTCACCATCTTTTGTAGCAAGGAGCTATTTGACTTCAAAGACATCATCCAAATTGGCCACAAGACATAACATCATGGAATTACAGGAGAAGCAATTAAGAACAAGAGGCTTGAGTAAGGAGACATGGAAGAAGTTTGGGATGCATAGAGTAGGAAGCAGATGAACCTTGTAGGTCACCAGTTAGAGATACTTGATGTCTTCAAAAGGTCCCAGGCATCTTGGACCCAACTTGACACTGGCCATCTTTAGTTGAACATATCTGGCAAAGAGCCAGACCTTATCTCCAGGGTTGAAGGTGGGAGGAGGTCTTCGTCTCTTGTACGCCTGGGACTTAGTACGGGATGAAGCCAGCAGAAGGGCCCAACGGGTGTCCTGCTATACAGAGTTGATGTAATTGGGCATCCACCACGGGGACAGCAGACGAGGTGGAGAGGGAGAAGTGGGCGGGAATGTTGCCCATAAACAATATAGAAGGTGGAGGCTACAGCAGATTCGGATTCTAGCGAATTATTAGACAACTCTGCCCAGGGAAGAAGATCAGTCCAGTTGTCATGACAGGCCAAGACAAAATTGTGCAGATAGTTCCCCAACACCTGATTTACCCTCTCAACTTGCCATTTCATCTGAGGGTGGTAGGCGGACAAAAATTCCAACTGAATTTGGATATGGTTACACAGAGTACGCCAGAATCTTGACACAAACTGAACACCTCAGTCAGAGACAATATGCAACGGACATCCATTTTATTGGAAGGTATGGTGAATGCAGTGGTGGGCAAGGTGAGGGACACAGGGCAGACTGGGCAGAGGCACAAAGTGGGACATTTTGGAGAAGCCGTCCATCACTACGCAGATAATCGTGTTATTTGAAGAAGCTGGTAAATCCGTGATAAAATCCATGGTGAGATGTGTCCAGTGTTTTTGAGGAATGGGCAAACATTGAAGGAGAATGGCCGGTTTAAGACATGGGGTCTTATTGCAGGTACAAGTAGTACAGGTGAGAACAAAGGGGGACATGTCTGAAAACTGTATTGGTCTAAGACTTTTCTTGTTGCCCACAGCAATAAATCAGCGTTCCACTTTCATTTCATATAGTGATTGGTTGCTATGGGCAACAAGAAAAGTCTTAGACCAAGACAGTTTTCAGACATGTCACCCAAAGTCTTTAATTTCTTGAAAAGATTTTGCCACCAGAAGTAACAAGAGATAAGAGAAAAAGACTTCCCGATTCCAGGGTGGCCGGCTAGCCGCGAACAATGTACCCACTTCAGAATCTTTTGGCGTAGGGCTGGACGTACGTAGGTTCTCCCAGGTGGGATACATCGAAGGTCAATGGGAGCCACAAAAATTAAATGGTGAAAAGGCACAATGTACCGTGGCACAGCCTTGAGTCCCACAGTATCCAAAGGACAGGATAGGGCATCCACCTTTACATTTTTATCCACAGGCCTGAAATGAAGCAGAAACTTAAAGCGGGCAAAAAAGGGGGACCATATGGCTTGCCGGGAGTTCAAGCGCTGAGCAGACTGTAGGTACATTAGATTCTTGTTATGTGAATAAATCTTAAATGGATGGCGGGCCCTCTCCAGAAGATGTTGCTATTCTTCCAGGGTCAACTGAATGGCCAGTAGTTCATTGTCTTCAATGGTGTAATTCTTCTCTGCCATGGAAAAAGTTTTGGAAAACTGGCTGGTGATGATTTTCCCACTGGAGGATTTTTGCAAAAGAACCACTCCGGCTCCCATAGATGACGCATCAACTTCAAGAAAGAATGGCTTGATGTATCCCAGAAATGGCAGACTAGATTGCTCGAATACACACTTCTCAAACATGGCGTAGATTTGGTGGGTTCGCAAGTGCCTCAGAACATGGACCCGATGGGTTTCAAGATCAAGAGAGGAAACCAAGATATTGTCTAGATATATTATGACGCACACATTCAGGAGATCACTTAATATTTAATCAATGAAATTACAGAGCCTAAAAGGCTATTCAAAGTGACTGTTGCGCGTGTTGAAGGTGGTTTTTTCACTTATCACCCTCTCTTATGCGAATCAAATTATAGGCTCCCACAAGTCAAGCTTCGCGAAAACCTTGGCCCCATGTAGACGGTCAAACAGTTCCGAGATCAGAGGCAGTGGATACCATTTATTTATGCCCCGGGGAGGGATAGTGCCAGGCAGAATGTCAATAGGGCAGTTGTAAGGGAAATGTGGCAGGAGAGTGGCAGGAGAAGACGTCAGCAATGTTCTGGTACTGAGTAGGCTAGGCAGACTTGGGAATGGCTTGTAGGCGTCAGTGGGGAAGTGGAATATACCAGACCAGGTGCAGTAAGGCAACATGAGTGACAGAAAGGACCCCAGCATGCAACTTCACCTGTTTTTCAGTCAAGTACTGGGGTATGGCATTGTGGCCAAGGAAGACCAATTAGAAGTTTAGAGGATGAATGGGGCAAGATGTGGAACACTAATTTTTCCCTATATAAAGACCCTACTTGATGCTACAGTGGTATGGTGCAGAACTGAAGGCAGGCCACCTGTAGTCAATACTTGGAGACCAGGGAGGCATCCATAAAGGTCCCAGCAGAGCCTGAGTTGATGAAAGCATTGGCTTGGAACGAAGTCTCAGGCGCGAGGCTGATCGAGACTGGCACGGTTAGACGGGGAGAGGTAGTATTCACACCTAGAAATGCCAACCGCAGTGGGCAATCCTGGGTGAAGTGTTCAGCGCTGCTACATTAGAAGCTGGAGGCACTGAATGCTCGCTTCCTTGCATGGGTTCGTCCTTGGGAACTGTTGATGAAGGAAGTGGAACACTGGAGCGAGGCGTGGAAGGTGACATGGGCGGGTGGACTCGTTGTTGCAAGTGAAGCTCTTGCTGTCTCTCCAAGAACTGTATGTCGATCCTGGTAGCTAAGAAGATAAACTCATCCAGAGAAGACGGGAGGTATGGAGCAGCTAACTCATCCTTAATTCTCCTGTCAAGGTCTTGCAAGAAGGTAGCTACAATGGCCTTGTTGTTCCATTCAAGCTCTGTGGATAGTGTGCAGAATTGTACTGCATACTGGCCCACTGTACAATTGCCCTGACGAAGGCGAAGCAGAGCTGCAGCAGCATAAGACACATGCCCTAGTTCCTCGAAAACGTTGTGAAATGCTTGCAGAAATGCCTGTATGTTCGCTGTCACAGGGTCCCCCAGGTCCCATAGTGGGGTAGCCCAGGCAAAGGCTTTGCCAGATAGGAGACTAACTACAAAGGCCACCTTGGCAGGCTCCGTAAGAAATTGATGGGTGATCATTTCCATACGGATGGAACACTGAAAGGCCCTGTACATCTTCAGATTCCCATCACAGCGTGGTGGAAGGGACAGAAGCAGCGTGGGTTCTGTGGACAGAGCAGGAACCATAGCAGGTGGAGTGACAACAGATGGAGGTGCAACTGTGTTCGTGGGCAAACGGGCTGAAAGATTCTGCATCATGACGAGGAACTGATCGATTTGTTGACTCTGTTGGGCCACAGCAGTGATGACATCCCGAATATCGGGTAAAGGCACCCTGGCAGAATACATAGCCAGAGTATACTGTCACAGATGAAGGTGGATTCACTGGACCTCCGCAAGTGAAGATATAAGCCCCACCAAGGAGCGGAGGCTAAGTAGCCCCCGGTATTCAACAGAGCCCGCCACAAGACAGGTTGGGCTTGATGCAGCAGGGAAGTACCAGGTTGCTACCCCTGACATGACTTGCTTGCGATGGCAGCCAGGATGCAGTGTGGTACAGAATCGGCAGGCAGAGGCAAAGTCTGGGACAGGCAATAAAGGCCAGGGCGGGCAACAGGCAACGTGGTCAGTTAATGATAGCAGGAAGGTCTGGTACACAGATTAGACAAAACTCTCTCCAACACTCTCTCCAGAACACACCAAAAAACACCAATACTCTGGTAGAGAGTGTAGGAGTAGTCAGCAAGGGTCATTTATGGCAATTAGTCAATTACTGGCGTGCTGGCCCTTTAAATCTTGCAGAGCTGCTGCGCACATGTCCTAGGAAGTGGGTACACGTGCACCTGCACTGCGAGGCAGGGAAGCAGGAGCGAGGCCAGGTGAGTATGGGGCTGCGGTGGCCAGAGCACAGCGAATGCGTTTCATGACAGCGACAACCAGGTAAGGAGTATAAAAACAAGTGCATCTTGCCTACAGTCAAGCATGGTGGTGGGAGTGTCATAGTTTGAGGCTGCATGAATGCCATTGGCTGTGGGGAGCTACAGTTCATTAAGGGAACCATGAATGCCAACATGTACTGTGACATACTGAAGGAGAGTATGATCCCCTCCTTTTTGGGCCGCAGGGCAGTATTCAAAACATGATAATGACCCCAAACATGCCTCCAAGAAAATCATTGCCTTGCTTAAAAAAATGAGTATTAAGGCCGAGCATATATCAAAAATAAGGAAAAGGTTTGTGCTCACCAAAATGTTGAAATATTATTCTCCTGAAGGCATTTCCTCTGATGTCCAAATGAGGCCGATGGAGGAAACCCATCGGACACGAGTGTATAAAATGTAACAAGTACCAAAAAGGTTTGCACCTCCAGCTCTATGAATAAGAGCGTTTATGGCTCGAAACGCATCAGAAGCTATGGATAACCTTGGATATTTTTAGAATGTTTTGAAATAAAATATATATTTTTATTTTAATCTACTGGTGCTGGAGGCTCCAACCTTTTTGGGACTGGCTTAGCATATCTCCAGACCTAAACCCCATTGAGCATCTGTGGGGCATCCTCAAACGGAAGGTGGAGGAGCGGAAGATCTCTAACATCCACCAGCTCTTTGATGTCATCATGGAGGAGTTGAAGAGGATCCTAGTTGCTGCAACCTGTGAAGCTCTAGATAACTTCATGCCCAAAAGAGTTAGGGCAGTGCTGGGAAATAATGGTAGTCACTGCAGAGGGATTTCAGACAGAGGAAACGCATTCTATGTATTCTTTTGGTTTTTGTATTTTTGGGTCTCCTTTTTCTTTTGTGGTTGGTTAGGATAGGGACTCTAGTGTCAGGAGTTTTTTAGCACTGTAGGACCGTTCTTTTCAGGACGCTGCTCCTGCAAGGGTGGATAGGGCATGTAGAGAGAGTGAGGTAGTGATAGAACTTATGAGGTTTTCTCCCCTTTTCTGCCCACCCTCTGTCCTATTATTGATTTAACCAACACATGGAACCTTGATATCAGAGACCCATGGTATATTTTGGAGGTGCGGTAAGTCCCTTTTTGGGGCCATTTTGTTATTTAATTGATGTGGTGTTTTAATGCAGATCTATTAAAAGGTAAATTTTAGCAAAATATTTTCCTGTAATTTATTGTTATTTATATTTTGTTTGGGCTATGGTTTGGCCTTTTTCTTTCCTTTGTTTGAAATAATGGTGGCCACACAAAATAATGGCACTTTGGAACAATTTGTCCATTTTCACTTAGGGGTTCATTCACTTTTGTTGCCAGTAGTTTAGAAATGTATGGGTTTGCATTGGGTTATTTTGACAGTGTAAATTTTTTACACTGTTATACAAGCTGTACACTGAATACTTTAAACTGTATCAAAGTGTTGTATCTTTAGTATTATCCCATGAAAAGATATAATTAAAAAATTTAGAAAATTTGAGGGGTGTACTCACTTGTGAGATATTGTACATAGTGTTATCCCATGGAAAGAAATAATACAAAATTTAGAAAAATGTGAGGGGTGTACTCACTTGTGAGATATTATACATGCAGATTTGGAAGCTATAACGCTTTTTCACATTCTACTATCATTTTCATGATATGTAAGGCTTTATTTTAATGTCATTTTTCCGTTAGTTTTTTATAATATCAGGGAAAATGATAAAAAATATGCTTTTCACATTTATTATTTAAAAGCAAAATTGGCAGTAAAATAAATTCTATAATTGTGTTACTTTTTCGTTATGGACATTCATATATAGGCGTTATAAAGTTTTAGGGTTGTGAGAGATGGGCCTAAAAGTTGCAGTTTGAGCTGTCAGTTTTTTTTTATTATTTTTTTTTGGGGGGAGGAGATGGGGAGCGAGCATGAACAGTGAAAGGGAGGATGATGTCATCCTCCTTCAGTTAAGAAACACGTTAAGAACTATATATATATATAGTTCCCCCCACGTGACCTTTAAAGGGGGTGTATCACTTCATCAGTTCTTGGGTTTCATTGTACTTTCAGTTTCTCAGCTAATCAAATCCAGGGGCGTTTCTTCCCCTCCAAGCTGGGTGTTTCTTAACTGAAGGGGGATGACATCATCTTCCCCTTCACTGTTCATGCTCGGTCCCGAGTCAGTGTGCTCTCCCCCCTTCTCTGTCTGAGTCCATGTCACTGTGTCGTTCCTCTCCCTATGCAATCTTAATTTGTAAGAGCTGTTTGTTTACATAAAACAGGCCTGCATTCAGTCTAGACAGTCTTCTATGAACTCAGAGCACTGATCTCTTCTCCACTCACAGCTGGAGGTTTGTTACAGTTGAATCCAGTCTTCCATAAACTCATCCAGAGCAGCGCAGATTTTAGGCACCGTGCATAATTCTGCTGTTTTCTGATTGTAGAAGCAGCTGCAGTGTTACTTTGGAAGCTGCTGGCTGTTCAGAGCGAAATGTTGCCGGCCCCTTATTCTGAGTGATTGATGCAGGAATGCATCCTCCCGTGAATACGACCGAGGGGGCCAGACAGAATGTAAATTAGTAGAGCCGTCAGCCAATGAAATGAAAGGAGGTGGAATCCGACTGGCACTGGGGGACAGTGTTTACAGAAAACGAAGAGAAGGGAGACAGTGAAAACAAGACAGCTTTGCAAATGACATCCAATTGCAAAGTTGCTTGTTTTCACTGTCCCCTTATTCTGAAGGCCATTTAATGAAATTATATAACCCCTTTAAGGTGTTACAAAACACGAAATCAGAATAAACCTTACCCATTTTAATTAGGTCAATTAGGATTACCAAAATTATTTATATTTGCCAAATGCCAGAATAATGAGAAAGAATTTTTACGGAATTTTTATAACTTTCTGCAAAGTCAAACGTTTACATACATTTCAGTAGTATTTGGTAGTATTGACAATAAACTATATGAATTTGGTCAAACGTTTTGGATATCCTTCCACAACCTTCTCACAACAGTAGGTAGGAACTATGGCCCATTCCTCCTGACAGAACTGGTTAACTGAGCCATGTTTGTAGGTTGCCTTGGTCCCACCTGCCTTTTCAGCTTTGCACATAAATTTTCAATAGGATTGAGATCAGGGATTAGTGGTGGCCACTCTAAAACATTGACTTAGTTATCCTTAAGCCACTTTGTAACCAGTTTGGCAGTATGCTTCGGGTCATTGTCCATTTTGAAGACCCATTTCTACCCAGGCTTTAACTTCCTGTCTGATGTCTTGAGATGTTACTTCAGTATTGCCATATAATCTTCTTTCCTCATAATGCCATCTATTTTGTGAAGTACACCAGTCCCTCCTGGAGCAAAACAACCCAACAACATGATACTGCCACCCTTGTGTTTCACAGTTTGGATGGTGTTCTTAAGCTTCCAAGCTTCTCCCTTTTTCCTCCAAACGTAACGATGGTCATTATGGCCAAACAGCTCGATTTTAGTTTAGTCAGACCACAGGACATGTCACCAAGAATGTAGGTCTTTGTTCCTGTGTGCATCTGCAAACATTAATCTGGCTTGTATATGTTTCTTTTGGAGTAATGGCTTCTTCCTGGAAAAGTTACCGTTTAGCCAATGTTGATACAGTATTAATTTCACTGTGGATAATGACACAATCTTTACAGCTACCACCAGCTTCTTCACAAAGTCTGATGTAATTATTAATTGGTTAATATACAAAGGTCAGACCAAAGCACGGTCATCTATGAGACACAGAACCCGTCTAATTCCTGACATTCCCATCTTGTTTGTACAGATGAACAAGGCACCTCCTGGTAACTGGAAATTGCATCAAATGATGAACCAGACTTGTGCAAGTCCACAATTCTCTTCCTGATATCTTGACTGATTTCTTTAGGTTTTCTCATGTTGTTATACACAGAAGCAGTGTGTTTCTGGTGTGCTTAAAAAAATACATCCACGGATGTGTCACAAATTAACTCAGATGTTGCCAATTAACGTACCAAAAGCTTCCAAAAACATCACATCATCATATGGGCTGTCACACATTTTTTAAAGGCATAGTTATACTAGTGTATATTAACTTCTGTGTTTGCAGAATGTAATTAAAATGCCTTAGAAATTCTCTCTCCCATTATTCTGGCATTTTGCAAATTTAAATAAATTTTGGTGCTCCTAATTGACCTAAAACGGGTAAGGTTTATTCTGATTTCATGTGAGATAGTGAGAAAAACTTGTATATGTGTCTTTTTAGGTAGTGTAAACTTCTGGTTTCAACTGTATGTATAACTGGGGCTGATATATTAGCCTTAGTTAGAGGGGAAACTCTGAAGTCACCGCAGAGCTGATCTGGGTCTGATAAGACTGAGTAGCTTCTGCAGTCACTGAGCCCTAGAGGTCACCTGAAGGCTTCCTGCTAATCTGTATACACAGCGCTTAGTAAGTGCTGTATGTACAATGAACCTGAAGTCAGGGACAGTAATAAACTGCCCCTGCCTTCACCCTGGAAAGCCAACTCATGATGACAGCCCTAATGTGCAACTGCGAACTCGGCACGGAGATTTTAAATAGCCATGTAGAGTTAGATGCTGTACGAGACCAGATTGTGCCTCCACCTCTAAAGGTGAGTGGTGCCCAGGCTGGCTGCCCTGCCTGCCTTCAAAAATGAGCCTGGTACTAGGGCCCATTAGCTGCTATGCTCTTGGCTGTGTTCATATGTTCAGGATTTAACTATCATATGTCAAGTACAATGTACATTTTTCAAATAATTTGCATTGGAAATTTAAGTCTGAAATTTAGATTTATGCTGCACCTACGCTACCGTTCAAAAGTTTGGGGTCACTTAGAAATTTCCTTATTTTTGAAAGCAAAGCACAGTTTTTTTCAATGTAGTTAATATTAAATGAATCAGAAATACACTCTATACATTGTTAATGTGGTAAATGACTATTCTAGCTGCAAACGTTGGTTGTTAATGCAATATCTACATGGGTGTATAGAGGTCCCATTTCCAACAACCATCACTCCAGTGTTCTAATGGTACTTTTGTGTTTGCTTACTGTGTAAGAAAACTATTGGATATTTTGAAAACCCTTGAGCAAGTATGTTAGCACAGCTGAAAACATACAAATTCACAATCAAATTTTGCTGATTAGAGAAGCTATAAAACTGACCTTCCTTTGATCTAGTTGAGAATCTGGAACATTACAGTCATGGCCAAAAGTTTTGAAAAATGACACAAATATTAATTTTCACATGATCTGTTGCCCTCGGGTTTTATGTGTGTTTGTCAGATGTTTTTATCACATAAGAAATACAAGTGCAATCAAAATTATTATTAACAAAAGCTTTATTGACAGTTAGAATGAGTTAATGCAGCAAGTCAATATTTGCAGTGACCCTTCTTCTTCAGGACCTCTGCAATTCTCCCTGGCATGCTCTCAATCAACTTCTGGACCAAATCCTGACTGATAGAAAGTCCATTCTTGCACAATCAATGCTTGCATTTTGTCACAATTTGTGGTTTTTGTTTTGTCCCCCCGTCTCTTGATGTTTGACCACAAGTTCTCAATGGAAAAGATCTGGGAGTTTCTAGGCCATGGACCCAAAATCTCTATGTTTTGTTCCCTGAGCCTTTTAGTTATCCCTTCTTTATGGCAAAGGTGTTTCCATCATGCTGGAAAAGGCATTTTTTGATCACCAAACTGCTCTTGGATGGTTGGGAAAGTTCTCTTGGAGGACATTCTGGTACCATCTTTTTCATGGATGTGTTTTTAGGCAAGACTGTTAGAAAAGCCGATTCCCTTGGCTGAGAAGCAACCCCACACATGAATGGTTTCTGGATGCTTTACAGTTGGGATGGGACGAGACAGGTGGTACGTTCACCTTGTCTTCTCCCGAACAAGCTGTTTTCCCAGATGTCCAAACATTCGGAAAGGGGATCATCAAGAAAATGACTTTACCCCAGTCCTCAGCAGCCCACTCCCTGTACCTTTGGCAGAATATCAGTCTGTCCCTGATGTTTTTTCTGGAGAGAATGGCTTCTTTTTGCTGCCCTCCTTGACCCCAAAGGCCTTGCTCCATGAGCCCTACGCCTCACAGTGTGTGCAGATGCACTCACACCTTTCCTGCTGCCATTCCTGACAAGCTCTGAAACGGGCTGGTAGCCCGATTCCCGAAGCTGAAACACTTTTAAGAGACGTCCTCGGGCGCTTGCTGGTCTTCTTGGGCGCCCTGGACCCTTTTTTTGGCAACAATGGAACCTCCTCCTTAAATTTCCCCTTGAATGATGTGGATAGATTGTTACTGAGGTGCAATCTTTCTAGCTGCGATACTCTTCCCCTGTTAGGCCAGTTTTGTGCAGTGCAATGATGACTGCACGTGTTCCTTTAGAGATAACCATGGTTAACAGAATAGTAACAATGATGCCAAGCACCAGCCTCTTTTTTAAAGTGTCCAGTGGTGTATTCTTATTTAAATCATGACAGATTGATCTCCAGCCCTTTCCTCATCAACACCCACACCTGTGTTAATGGAGCAATCACTGAAACAAATGTAAGCTGGTCCTTTTAAGGCAGGCCTGCAATGAAGTTGAAATGTGTTTTGGGGGAAAAAAGTTCATTTTCTAGGAAACCCTTTTTGACTTTGCAATTAATTGCTGTTAAGCTGATCACTCATTATAACATTCTGGAGTATATGCAAATTGCCATTATAAAACCTGATGCAGTAGACTTGTAAAAATTAACATTTGTATCATTCTCAAAACTTTTGGCCCATGACTGTACATTTATTGGTTCGATTAAACTCGCAAAATTGCCAGAAAAAAGAGAACTTTTATGTGAAACTCGACAGTCCTAATCTTGTGCTGAGAATTTAAGGCTATCCATGCAAGAAATTGCCAAGAAACTGAAGATTTCCTACAACGGTTTGTAGTACTCCCTTCAGAGGAGAGCACCAACAGGCTCTAACCAGAGTAGAAAGAGAAGTGGGAGGCCCTGCGGCACAACTGAGCAACAAGAAAAGTACATTAGAGTGTCTAGTTTGAGAAATCGATGCCTCACAGATCCTGAACTGGCAGCTTAAATAATACCCACAAAACGCCAGTGTCAACATCTACAGTGAAGAGACGACTCCGGGATGCTGGTCTTCAAGGCAGAGTGGCAAAGAAAAAGCCATATCTGAGACTGGCTAATAAAAGGAAAATATTAATATGGGCTATAGAACACAGACATTGGACAGGGAAGATTGGAAAAAAGTGTTAAAGGACAAGGAATCGAAAATTTGAGGTTTTGGATACACAGAAGAACATTTGTGAGACGCTGAACAACTGAAAAGATGCTGGAAGAGTGCCTGACGCCATATGTCAAGCATGGTGGAGGTAATGTGATAGTCTGGGGCTGCTTTGGTGCTGGTAAAGTGGGAGATTTGTACAAGGGATTTTAAATAAGGAAGGCTATCACTCCATTTTGCAACGCCATGCCATACCCTGTGGACAACGCTTTATTGGAGCCAATTTCATCTTGCAACAGGACAATGACTCATAGCACACCTCCAAATTATGCAAAAACTATTTGGGAAAGAAGCAGGCAACTGGTTTTCTAGCTGTAATGAAGTGACAAGAGCAGTCACCAGATCTCCACCCATTGAGCTGTTGTGCGAGCAAGTTGAACGTATGGTAACGCAAAAAGTGCCCATCAAGCCAATCCGCCCTTTTGGGAGGGCTTCTGAACATGGGGTGAAATTTCTCCAGATTACCTCAGCAAATTAACAGCTAGAATGCCAAAAGTTTGCAATGCTGTAATTGCTGCAAAAGAAACATTATTTGACAAAGCAAAGTTTGAAGTAGAAAATTATTATTTCAAATAAAAATTATTATTTCTAACCTTGTCAATGTCTGGACTATATTTCTATTCATTTGCAACTCATTTGATAAATAAAAGTATGAGTTTTCAGGGAAAACACAAAATTGTCTGGGTGACCCCAAACTTTTGAACGGTAGTATAAATCATGATGGAATTCTGATTATGTGAACAATGCTTCACTGTTATGCAACATCCTATAACTAAAATCCATTGCTCTTTGCAGTCGTATAATTAGACCCATTACAGGGACATTTAAAGTACAATTTTTTTAATTATACATTTTCACATTTCATTACACTGTATAGTAAACATTATCTCTACAAAACGGCCACTCACATTAGACACATATCTCGAAGCAAATATTTCCCGCGGGTTTTTTCATGTGTGCATGTCTACAAGGTCTTGCGGAAAGAAGGCATGATTGAAATGATCAGCAAAACCAATTTCAAAGCGCTGCAGGCTCACTTTGAGTGACGACTATGAAGCAAAGTGTCTAATTCTTTGATTAACACAATAAAGAGGAATAGTGGAGCTTGATTGCAGCCTTCTGGACCATAAATGACAGTTTAGCGACACAAAAAACTTGATTAAGAGAGGTTACATTAATAACCTCTTAGCCATTTTCACATAAAACGAACACTGGCTTTGTAGCTACAGGTTACACATCACATGCACATCATTTAAGGACTTGTCAGAGTCACATTGCTTTTCAATCATCTATTTCCAAGCAGTAAATTGTGAAAGATGAACAAAACTGTGGCTAGTTAGCATAGAGAAAGTTGAAGGCTACACAAAAAGGATTATGAATCTTAGACTGCAGTGCAGAGATTGATGCAAATTAATGGTGTTGCTATGAAAGTTGTGGTGCAGTTATTAAAACAGATTTAATATAATAGAAGACAAAAATGAGAAATGATGGGCACTACATTAAATAATTAAACAGGTGCTGCCACTGTGTCAAAAAGCATATAGTAGAGGCAAACCAGAGAGAAGAGCACACAGAAATTGCCGTGCAACCATAACTAATGAAAATATAAATATGAGTCTTTATTACGGACAAGAAATACCAGAAAAGAAAAAAAGAAAAACAATTAAAAAGCAAACAGCTGAAATATATCACAAGGTCTGTAGAAAATAATCAGACCTAAACCTGGCAAAGTATAATATCACAAAAATATATAAAGTGTCAGTGTAATAACAATGGCACAAAGTGCCACAAATATTCCAGACAGCATAAACAAAGTGCCACAAATAGTGCAGAGACAATATAAAAAGGGCAACAAATAGTGCAGTCACAATAATACACCATAGATATAATGCAATACTAGGAACAAAAATATATAGAAGCTCAGTTGATATGGATGATAAAGAAACAAACATAAATAACAAAATCTAAAGAAAGTATCGAAAATAAGTAGATGCCAATGCCAGGAAACT